>JAXFYN010001380.1:0-31827 GCA_036172215.1 Camellia granthamiana | reverse complement strand
TACGGTTCGAACACTCGAACACCTATACGGATTCTCGTGCATAGTGGCAGATATGTAAATACGGCGTTTACTTACCATTTCTCATGCATTATGGTTTGAACACTCGAACACCTATACGATTCTCCTGCACTGTTGGCAGATATGTAAATACGGCATTTACTAACAATTTCTCACGCATTACGGTTCGAACACTCGAACACCTATACGGATTCTCCCTGCACAGTGGCAGATATGTAAATAACGACGTTTACTGACCATTTCTGATGCATTACGGTTCGAACACTCGAACACCAATACGGATTCTCCTGTACAGTGGCAGATATGTTAATGCGGCGTTTATTTACCATTTCTCATGCATTAGGGATCGAACACTCGATCACCTATACGGATTCTCCTGCATAGTGGCAGATATGTAAATACGGCGTTTACTTACCATTTCTCACGCATTACGATTTGAACACTCGAATACCTACACGGATTCTCGTGCACAGTGGCAGATATGTAAATACGGTGTTTACTTACCATTTCTCATGCATTAGGGTTCGAACACTCGAACACCTATATGGATTCTCCAACACAGTGGCAGATATGTAAATACGGCGTTTACTTACCATTTCTGCCGCATTACGGTTTGAACACTCGAACACCTATACGGATTCTCCTGCACAGTGGCAGATATGTAAATACGGCGTTTACTTACCATTTCTCATGCATTAGGGTTCGAAAACTCAAACACCTATACAGATTCTCCTGCACAGTGGCAGATATGTAATACGGCGTTTACTTACAATTTCTCATGCATTAGGGTTCGAACACTCGAACACCTAAACGGATTCTCCTGCATGGTGGCAGATATGTAAATACGATGTTTACTTACCATTTCCCATGCGTTAGGGTTCGATCACTCGAACACCTATACGGATTCTCCTGCACGTTGGCAGATATATAAATACAGTGTTTACTTACCATTTTCCAAGCATTAGGGTTTGAACACTCGAACACCTATACGGATTCTTCTGCATGATGGCAGATATGTAATTACGGTGTTTACTTACCATTCCTCATCCATTAGGGTTCGAACACTCGAACATCTATACGGATTCTCCTGCATGGTGGCAGATATGTGAATACGGGGTTCACTTACCATTTCTCATGCGTTCGGTCCGAACACTCGAACACCTGCACGGATTCTCCTGCATGGTGGCAGATATGTAAATACGGTGTTTACTTACCATTTCCCATGCATTACGGTTTGAACACTCGAACACCTATACGGATTCTCCTGCATGATGGCAGATATGTAATTACAGTGTTTACTTTACCATTTCTCATGCGTTAGGGTTCGAACACTCGAACACCTGTACGGATTCTTTTGCATGGCGGCAGATATGTAAATACGGTGTTTACTTACCTTTTCTCATGGGTTAGGGTTCGAACACTCGAACACCTATACGGATTTTCCTGCACGGTGGCAGATATGTAAATAAGGTGTTTACTTACTATTTCTCATTCGTTAGGGTTCGAACTCACGAACACCTATATGGACTCTCCAGCATAGTGGCAGATTTTGTAAATACGGGGTTTATTTACCATTTCTCATGCATTAGGTTCGAACACTCGAACACCGATACAGATTCTCCTGCACGGTGGTAGATATGTAAATACGATGGTTACTTACCATTTGTCATGCATTAGGTTTCAAACACTCGAACACCTATACGGATTCTCCTGCATGGTTGCAGATATGTAAATACGGTGTTTACTTACGATTTCTCATGCAGTACGGTTCGAACACTCGAACACCTATGCGGATTCTCCTGCACGTTGGCACATATGTAAATACGGTGTTTTATCTACAATTTCCCACGCATTACGGTTCGAACACTCGAACATCTATACGGGTTCTCCTGCACACTGGCAGATATGTAAATACGGACGGTTACTTACCATTTCGGATGCATTACGGTTCGAACACTCGAATACCTGTACGGATTCTCCTTCACAGTGGCAGATATGTAAATACGGCGTTTATTTACCATTTCTCAGGCATTAGGGTTCGAACACTCGAACACCTATACGGATTCTCCTGCACAATGGCAGATATGTAAATACGGCGTTTACTTACCATTTCTAACGCATTACGATTTTAACACTCGAACAGCTACACAGATTCTCGTGCACAGTGGCAGATATGTAAATACGGCGTTTACTTACCATTTCTCATGCATTAGGGTTCGAACAATCGAACACCTATACGGATTCTCTAGCACAGTGACAGATATGTAAATACGGCGTTTACTAACTATTTCTGATGCATTACGGTTCGAACACTCGAACACCTATACGGATTCTCCTGCACAGTGGCAGATATGTAAATACGGCGTTTACTTACCATTTCTCATGCATTACGGTTTGAACACTCGAACATCTATACGGATTCTCGTGCACAGTGGAAGATATGTAAATACGGCGTTTACTTACCATTTCTCATGCATTCGGGTTCAAACACTCGAACACCTATACGGATTCTCCAGCACAGTGGCAGATATCTAAATACGGCGTTTACTTACCATTTCTGCCGCATTACGGTTCGAACAGTCGAACACCTGTACGTATTCTCCTGCACAGTGGCAGATATGTAAATACGGCGTTTACTTACCATTTCTCTTGCTTTACGGTTCGAACACTCGAACACCTATACGGATTCTCCTGCACAGTGGCAGATATGTAAATACGACGTTTACTTACCATTTCTGATGCGTTACGGTTCGAACACTCGAACACTATACGGATTCTCCTGCACAGTGGCAGATATGTTAATACGGCGTTTATTTACCAATTCTCATGCATTAGGGTTCGAACACTCGAACACCTAAACGGATTCTCCTACATAGTGGCAAATATGTAAATACAGCGTTTACTTACCATTTTCTCACGCATTACGATTTGAACACTCGAACACCTACACGGATTCTCGTGCACAGTGGCAGAGATGTAAATACGGTGTTTAGTTACCATTTCTCTAACATTATGGTTCGAACACTCGAACACCTATACGGATTCTCCAACACAGTGGCAGATATGTAAATACGGCGTTTACTTACCATTTCTGCCGCATTACGGTTCGAACACTCGGACACCTAAACGGATTCTCCTGCACAGTGGCAGATATGCAAATATGGCGTTTACTTACCATTTCTCATGCATTAGGGTTCGAAAACACTCGAACACCTATACGGAATCTCCTGCACAGTGGCAGATATGTAAATACGGCATTTACTTACCATTTCTCGTGCATTACGGTTCAAACACTCGAACAGCTATACGGATTCTCGTGCACAGTGGCAGATATGTAAATACGGCGTTTACTTACCATTTCTCATGCATTAGGGTTCGAACACTCGATCACCTATACGGATTCTCCTGCATAGTGGCAGATATGTAATACGGCGTTTACTTTACCATTTCTCACGCATTACGATTTGAACACTCGAATACCTACACGGATTCTCGTGCACAGTGGCAGATATGTAAATACGGTGTTTACTTACCATTTCTCATGCATTAGGGTTCGAACACTCGAACACCTATACGGATTCTCCTGCACAGTGGCAGATATGTAAATACGGCGTTTACTTACCATTTCTGCCGCATTACGGTTTGAACACTCGAACACCTATACTGATTCTCTTGCACAGTGGCAGATATGTAAATACGGCGTTTACTTACCATTTCTCATGCATTAGGGTTCGAAAACTCGAACACCTATACAGATTCTCCTGCACAGTGGCAGATATGTAAATACGGCGTTTACTTACAATTTCTCATGCCTTAGGGTTCGAACACTCGAACACCTAAACGGATTCTCCTGCATGGTGGCAGATATGTAAATACGATGTTTACTTACCATTTCCCATGCGTTAGGGTTCGATCACTCGAACACCTATACGGATTCTCCTGCACGTTGGCAGATATATAAATACAGTGTTTACTTATCATTTTCCAAGCATTAGGGTTTGAACACTCGAACACCTATACGGATTCTTCTGCATGATGGCAGATATGTAATTACGGTGTTTACTTACCATTCCTCATCCATTAGGGTTCGAACAGTCGAACATCTATACGGATTCTCCTGCATGGTGGCAGATATGTGAATACGGGATTCACTTACCATTTCTCATGCGTTCGGGTCCGAACACTCGAACACCTGCACGGATTCTCCTGCATGGTGGCAGATATGTAAATACGGTGTTTACTTACCATTTCCCATGCATTACGGTTTGAACACTCGAACACCTATACGGATTCTCCTGTATGATGGCAGATATGTAATTACAGTGTTTACTTACCATTTCTCATGCGTTAGGGTTCGAACACTCGAACACCTGTACGGATTCTTCTGCATGGCGGCAGATATGTAAATACGGTGTTTACTTACCTTTTCTCATGGGTTAGGGTTCGAACACTCGAACACCTATACGGATTTTCCTGCACGGTGGCAGATATGTAAATAAGGTGTTTACTTACTATTTCTAATTCGTTAGGGTTCGAACTCACGAACACCTATATGGACTCTCCTGCATAGTGGCAGATTTGTAAATATGGGGTTTATTTACCATTTCTCATGCATTAGGGTTCGAACACTCGAAACACCGATACAGATTCTCCTGCACGGTGGTAGATATGTAAATACGATGGTTACTTACCATTTGTCATGCATTAGGTTTCAAACACTCGAACACCTATACGGATTCTCCTGTATGGTTGCAGATATGTAAATACGGTGTTTACTTACCATTTCTCATGCAGTACGGTTCGAACACTCGAACACCTATGCGGATTCTCCTGCACGTTGGCACATCTGTAAATACGGTGTTTATTTACAATTTCCCACGCATTACGGTTCGAACACTCGAACATCTATACGGGTTCTCCTGCACAGTGGCAGATATGTAAATACGACGGTTACTTACCATTTCGGATGCATTACGGTTCGAACACTCGAACACCTATACGGATTCTCCTTCACAGTGGCAGATATGTAAATACGGCGTTTATTTACCATTTCTCAGGCATTAGGGTTCGAACACTTGAACACCTATACGGATTCTCCTGCACAGTGGCAGATATGTAAATACGGCGTTTACTTACCATTTCTAACGCATTACGATTTTAACACTCGAACAGCTACACAGATTCTCGTGCACAGTGGCAGATATGTAAATACGGCGTTTACTTACCATTTCTCATGCATTAGGGTTCGAACAATCGAACACCTATACGGATTCTCTAGCACAGTGACAGATATGTAAATACGGCATTTACTAACCATTTCTGATGCATTACAGTTCGAACACTCGAACACCTATACGGATTCTCCTGCACAGTGGCAGATATGTAAATACGGCGTTTACTTACCATTTCTCATGCATTACGGTTTGAACACTCGAACATCTATACGGATTCTCGTGCACAGTGGAAGATATGTAAATACGGCGTTTACTTACCACTTCTTATGCATTCGGGTTCGAACACTCGAACACCTATACGGATTCTCCAGCACAGTGGCAGATATCTAAATACGGCGTTTACTTACCATTTCTGCCGCATTACGGTTCGAACAGTCGAACACCTGTACGTATTCTCCTGCACAGTGGCAGATATGTAAATACGGCGTTTACTTACCATTTCTCTTGCTTTACGGTTCGAACACTCGAACACCTATACGGATTCTCCTGCACAGTGGCAGATATGTAAATACGACGTTTACTTACCATTTCTGATGCGTTACGGTTCGAACACTCGAACACCTATACGGATTCTCCTGCACAGTGGCAGATATGTAAATACGACGTTTACTTACCATTTCTGATGCGTTACGGTTCGAACACTCGAACACCTATACGGATTCTCCTGCACAGTGGCAGATATGTTAATACGGCGTTTATTTACCATTTCTCATGCATTAGGGTTCGAACACTCGAACACCTATACGGATTCTCCTACATAGTGGCAAATATGTAAATACAGCGTTTACTTACCATTTCTCACGCATTACGATTTGAACACTCGAACACCTACACGGATTCTCGTGCACAGTGGCAGAGATGTAAATACGGCGTTTAGTTACCATTTCTCTAACATTAGGGTTCGAACACTCGAACTCCTATACGGATTCTCCAACACAGTGGCAGATATGTAAATACGGCGTTTACTTACCATTTCTGCCGCATTACGGTTCGAACACTCGGACACCTAAACGGATTCTCCTGCACAGTGGCAGATATGCAAATATGGCGTTTACTTACCATTTCTCATGTATTAGGGTTCGAACACTCGAACACCTATACGGAATCTCCTGCACAGTGGCAGATATGTAAATACGGCATTTACTTACCATTTCTCGTGCATTACGGTTCAAACACTCGAACACCTATACGGATTCTCGTGCACAGTGGCAGATATGTAAATACGGCGTTTACTTACCATTTCTCATGCATTAGGGTTCGAACACTCGAACACCTATACGGATTCTCCAGCATAGTGGCAGATATGTAAATACGACGTTTTCTTACCATTTCTCATGCATTACGGTTTGAACACTCGAACATCTATACGGATTCTCCTGCACAGTGGCAGATATGTAAATACGGCGTTTACATACCATTTCTCAAGCAGTACGGTTTGAACACTCGAACACCTATACGGATTCTCGTGCACAGTGGCAGATATGTAAATACGGTGTTTACTTACAATTTCTCATGCATTAGGGTTCGAACATTCGAACACCTATACGGATTCTCCAGCACAGTGGCAGATATGTAAATACGGCGTTTACTTACCATTTCCGATGCCTTACGGTTCGAGCACTCGAACACCTATACGGATTCTCCTGCACAGTGACAGATTTGTAATTACGGCGTTTACTTACCATTTCTCATGCGTTAGGGTTCGACCACTCGAACACTTATACGGATTCTCCTGCACAATGGCAGATATGTTAATACGGCGTTTACTTACCATTTCTCATGCTTTACGGTTTGAACACTCGAAGACCTACACAGATTCTCGTGCACAGTGGCAGATATGTAAATACGGCGTTTACTTACCATTTCTCATGCATTAGGGTTCAAACACTCGAACACCTATACGGATTCTTCAGCACAGTGACAGATATGTAAATACGGCGTTTACTAACCATTTCTGATGCATTACGGTTCGAACACTCGAACACCTATACGGATTCTCCTGCACAGTGGCAGATATGTAAATTCGGCGTTTACTTACCATTTCTCATGCATTACGGTTTGAACACTCGAACACCTATACGGATTCTCGTGCACAGTGGAAGATATGTAAATACGGCGTTTACTTACCATTTCTCATGCATTAGGGTTCGAACACTCGAACACCTATACGGATTCTCCAGCACAGTGGCAGATATGTAAATACGGCGTTTACTTACCATTTATGAAGCATTACGGTTCGAACAGTCGAACACCTGTACGGATTCTCCTGTACAGTGGTAGATATGTAAATACGGCGTTTACTTACCATTTCTCATGCTTTACGGTTCGAACACTCGAACACCTATACGGATTCTCCTGCACAGTGCCAGATATGTAAATACGACGTTTAGTTACCATTTCTGATGCATTACGGTTCGAACACTCGAACACCTATACGGATGCTCCTGCACAGTGGCAGATATGTTAATACGGCGTTTATTTACCATTTCTCATGCATTAGGGTTCGAACACTCAAACACCTATACGGATTTTCCTACATGGTGGCAAATATGTAAATACAGCGTTTACATGCCATTTCTCACGCATTACGATTTGAACACTCGAACACCTACACAGATTCTCGTGCACAGTGGCAGATATGTAAATAGGCGTTTACTTACCATTTCTCTAACATTAGGTTTCGAACACTCGAACACCTATACGGATTCTCCAACACAGTGGCAGATATGTAAATATGGCGTTTACTTACCATTTCTGCCGCATTACGGTTCGAACACTCGAACACTTAAACGGATTCTCCTGCACAGTGGCAGATATGTAAATACGGCGTTTACTTACCATTTCTCATGCATTAGGGTTCGAACACTCGAACACTTATACGGATTCTCCAGCATAGTGACAGATATGTAAATACGGCGTTTACTAACCATTTCTGATGCATTACGGTTCGAACACTCGAACACCTATACGGATTCTCCTGCACAGTGGCAGATATGTAAATACGGCGTTTACTTACCATTTCTCATGCATTACGGTTTGAACACTCGAACACCTATACGGATTCTTCAGCACAGTGACAGATATGTAAATACGGCGTTTACTAACCATTTCTGATGCATTACGGTTCGAACACTCGAACACCTATACGGATTCTCCTGCACAGTGGCAGATATGTAAATACGGCGTTTACTTACCATTTCTCATGCATTACGGTTTGAACACTCGAACACCTATACGGATTCTCGTGCACAGTGGAAGATATGTAAATACGGCGTTTACTTACCATTTCTCATGCATTAGGGTTCGAACACTCGAACACCTATACGGATTCTCCAGCACAGTGGCAGATATGTAAATACGGCGTTTACTTACCATTTCTGATGCCTTACAGTTCGAACACTCGAACACCTATACGGATTCTCCTACACAGTGACAGATTTGTATTTACGGCGTTTACTTACCATTTCTCATGCATTAGGGTTCGACCACTCGAACAATTATACGGATTCTCCTGCACAATGGCAGATATGTTAATACAGCGTTTACTAACCATTTCTGATGCATTACGATTCGAACACTCGAACACCTATACGGATTCTCCTGCACAGTGGCAGATATGTAAATACGACGTTTACTTACCATTTCTGATGCATTACGGTTCGAACACTCGAACACCTATACGGATACTCCTGCATAGTGGCAGGTATGTTCATACGACGTTTGTTTACCATTTCTCATGCATTAGGGTTCGAACACTCAAACACCTATACGGATTTTCCTACATGGTGGCAAATATGTAAATACAGCGTTTACATACCATTTCTCACGCATTACGATTTGAACACTCGAACACCTACACGGATTCTCGTGCACTGTGGTAGATATGTAAATAGGCGTTTACTTACCATTTCTCTAACATTAGGTTTCGAACACTCGAACACCTATACGGATTCTCCAACACAGTGGCAGATATGTAAATATGGCGTTTACTTACCATTTCTGCCGCATTACGGTTCGAACACTCGAACACTTAAACGGATTCTCCTGCACAGTGGCAGATATGTAAATACGGCGTTTACTTACCATTTCTCATGCATTAGGGTTCAAACACTCGAACACCTATACGGATTCTCCAGCACAGTGGCAGATATGTAAATAGGGCGTTTACTTACCATTTATGAAGCATTACGGTTCGAACAGTCGAACACCTGTACGGATTCTCCTGTACAGTGGTAGATATGTAAATACGGCGTTTACTTACCATTTCTCATGCTTTACGGTTCGAACACTCGAACACCTATACGGATTCTCCTGCACAGTGCCAGATATGTAAATACGACGTTTACTTACCATTTCTGATGCATTACGGTTCGAACACTCGAACACCTATACGGATACTCCTGCACAGTGGCAGGTATGTTCATACGACGTTTGTTTACCATTTCTCATGCATTAGGGTTCGAACACTCAAACACCTATACGGATTTTCCTACATGGTGGCAAATATGTAAATACAGCGTTTACATACCATTTCTCACGCATTACGATTTGAACACTCGAACACCTACACGGATTCTCGTGCACTGTGGTAGATATGTAAATAGGCGTTTACTTACCATTTCTCTAACATTAGGTTTCGAACACTCGAACACCTATACGGATTCTCCAACACAGTGGCAGATATGTAAATATGGCGTTTACTTACCATTTCTGCCGCATTACGGTTCGAACACTCGAACACTTAAACGGATTCTCCTGCACAGTGGCAGATATGTAAATATGGCGTTTACTTACCATTTCTCATGCATTAGGGTTCGAACACTCGAACACCTATACGGATTCTCCAGCATAGTGGCAGATATGTAAATACGATGTTTTCTTACCATTTCTCATGCATTACGGTTTGAACACTCGAACATCTATACGGATTCTCCTGCACAGTGGCAGATATGTAAATACGGCGTTTACTTACCATTTCTCAAGCATTACGGTTTGAACACTCGAACACCTATACGGATTCTCGTGCACAGTGGCAGATATGTAAATACGGCGTTTACTTACAATTTCTCATGCATTAGGGTTCAAGCATTCGAACACCTATACGGATTCTCCAGCACAGTGGCAGATATGTAAATACGGCGTTTACTTACCATTTCTGATGCCTTACGGTTCGAGCATTTGAACACCTATACGGATTCTCCTGCACAGTGACAGATTTGTAATTACGGCGTTTACTTACCATATCTCATGCATTAGGGTTCGACCACTCGAACACTTATACGGATTCTCCTGCACAATGGCAGATATGTTAATACGGCGTTTACTTACCATTTCTCATGCTTTACGGTTTGAACACTCGAAGACCTACACAGATTCTCGTGCACAGTGGCAGATATGTAAATACGGCGTTTACTTACCATTTCTCATGCATTGGGGTTCAAACACTCGAACAGCTATACGGATTCTTCAGCACAGTGACAGATATGTAAATACGGCGTTTACTAACCATTTCTGATGCATTACGGTTCGAACACTCGAACACCTATACGGATTCTCCCGCACAGTGACAGATATGTAAATACGGCGTTTACTTACCATTTCTCATGCATTACGGTTTGAACACTCGAACACCTATACGGATTCTCGTGCACAGTGGAAGATATGTAAATACGGCGTTTACTTACCATTTCTCATGCTTTACGGTTCGAACACTCGAACACCTATACGGATTCTCCTGCACTGTGCCAGATATGTAAATGCGACGTTTACTTACCATTTCAGATGCATTACGGTTCGAACACTCGAACACCTATACGGATACTCCTGCATAGTGGCAGATATGTTAATACGACGTTTATTTACCATTTCTCATGCATTAGGGTTCGAACTCTCAAACACCTATACGGATTTTCCTACATGGTGGCAAATATGTAAATATAGCGTTTACATACCATTTCTCACGCATTACGATTTGAACACTCGAACACCTACACGGATTCTCGTGCACAGTGGCAGATATGTAAATAGGCGTTTACTTACCATTTCTCTAACATTAGGTTTCGAACACTCGAACACCTATACGGATTCTCCAACACAGTGGCAGATATGTAAATATGGCGTTTACTTACCATTTCTGCCGCATTACGGTTCGAACACTCGAACACTTAAACGGATTCTCCTGCACAGTGGCAGATATGTAAATACGGCGTTTACTTACCATTTCTCATGCATTAGGGTTCGAACACTCGAACACCTATACGGATTCTCCAGCATAGTGACAGATATGTAAATACGGCGTTTACTAACCATTTCTGATGCATTACGGTTCGAACACTCGAACACCTATACGGATTCTCCTGCACAGTGGCAGATATGTAAATACGGCGTTTACTTACCATTTCTCATGCATTACGGTTTGAACACTCGAACACCTATACGGATTCTTCAGCACAGTGACAGATATGTAAATACGGCGTTTACTAACCATTTCTGATGCATTACGGTTCGAACACTCGAACACCTATACGGATTCTCCTGCACAGTGGCAGATATGTAAATACGGCGTTTACTTACCATTTCTCATGCATTACGGTTTGAACACTCGAACACCTATACGGATTCTCGTGCACAGTGGAAGATATGTAAATACGGCGTTTACTTACCATTTCTCATGCATTAGGGTTCGAACACTCGAACACCTATACGGATTCTCCAGCACAGTGGCAGATATGTAAATACGGCGTTTACTTACCATTTCTGATGCCTTACAGTTCGAACACTCGAACACCTATACGGATTCTCCTACACAGTGACAGATTTGTATTTACGGCGTTTACTTACCATTTCTCATGCATTAGGGTTCGACCACTCGAACAATTATACGGATTCTCCTGCACAATGGCAGATATGTTAATACAGCGTTTACTAACCATTTCTGATGCATTACGATTCGAACACTCGAACACCTATACGGATTCTCCTGCACAGTGGCAGATATGTAAATACGACGTTTACTTACCATTTCTGATGCATTACGGTTCGAACACTCGAACACCTATACGGATACTCCTGCATAGTGGCAGGTATGTTCATACGACGTTTGTTTACCATTTCTCATGCATTAGGGTTCGAACACTCAAACACCTATACGGATTTTCCTACATGGTGGCAAATATGTAAATACAGCGTTTACATACCATTTCTCACGCATTACGATTTGAACACTCGAACACCTACACGGATTCTCGTGCACTGTGGTAGATATGTAAATAGGCGTTTACTTACCATTTCTCTAACATTAGGTTTCGAACACTCGAACACCTATACGGATTCTCCAACACAGTGGCAGATATGTAAATATGGCGTTTACTTACCATTTCTGCCGCATTACGGTTCGAACACTCGAGCACTTAAACGGATTCTCCTGCACAGTGGCAGATATGTAAATACGGCGTTTACTTACCATTTCTCATGCATTAGGGTTCAAACACTCGAACACCTCTACGGATTCTCCAGCACAGTGGCAGATATGTAAATAGGGCGTTTACTTACCATTTATGAAGCATTACGGTTCGAACAGTCGAACACCTGTACGGATTCTCCTGTACAGTGGTAGATATGTAAATACGGCGTTTACTTACCATTTCTCATGCTTTACGGTTCGAACACTCGAACACCTATACGGATTCTCCTGCACAGTGCCAGATATGTAAATACGACGTTTACTTACCATTTCTGATGCATTACGGTTCGAACACTCGAACACCTATACGGATACTCCTGCACAGTGGCAGGTATGTTCATACGACGTTTGTTTACCATTTCTCATGCATTAGGGTTCGAACACTCAAACACCTATACGGATTTTCCTACATGGTGGCAAATATGTAAATACAGCGTTTACATACCATTTCTCACGCATTACGATTTGAACACTCGAACACCTACACGGATTCTCGTGCACTGTGGTAGATATGTAAATAGGCGTTTACTTACCATTTCTCTAACATTAGGTTTCGAACACTCGAACACCTATACGGATTCTCCAACACAGTGGCAGATATGTAAATATGGCGTTTACTTACCATTTCTGCCGCATTACGGTTCGAACACTCGAACACTTAAACGGATTCTCCTGCACAGTGGCAGATATGTAAATATGGCGTTTACTTACCATTTCTCATGCATTAGGGTTCGAACACTCGAACACCTATACGGATTCTCCAGCATAGTGGCAGATATGTAAATACGATGTTTTCTTACCATTTCTCATGCATTACGGTTTGAACACTCGAACATCTATACGGATTCTCCTGCACAGTGGCAGATATGTAAATACGGCGTTTACTTACCATTTCTCAAGCATTACGGTTTGAACACTCGAACACCTATACGGATTCTCGTGCACAGTGGCAGATATGTAAATACGGCGTTTACTTACAATTTCTCATGCATTAGGGTTCAAGCATTCGAACACCTATACGGATTCTCCAGCACAGTGGCAGATATGTAAATACGGCGTTTACTTACCATTTCTGATGCCTTACGGTTCGAGCATTCGAACACCTATACGGATTCTCCTGCACAGTGACAGATTTGTAATTACGGCGTTTACTTACCATATCTCATGCATTAGGGTTCGACCACTCGAACACTTATACGGATTCTCCTGCACAATGGCAGATATGTTAATACGGCGTTTACTTACCATTTCTCATGCTTTACGGTTTGAACACTCGAAGACCTACACAGATTCTCGTGCACAGTGGCAGATATGTAAATACGGCGTTTACTTACCATTTCTCATGCATTGGGGTTCAAACACTCGAACAGCTATACGGATTCTTCAGCACAGTGACAGATATGTAAATACGGCGTTTACTAACCATTTCTGATGCATTACGGTTCGAACACTCGAACACCTATACGGATTCTCCCGCACAGTGACAGATATGTAAATACGGCGTTTACTTACCATTTCTCATGCATTACGGTTTGAACACTCGAACACCTATACGGATTCTCGTGCACAGTGGAAGATATGTAAATACGGCGTTTACTTACCATTTCTCATGCTTTACGGTTCGAACACTCGAACACCTATACGGATTCTCCTGCACTGTGCCAGATATGTAAATGCGACGTTTACTTACCATTTCAGATGCATTACGGTTCGAACACTCGAACACCTATACGGATACTCCTGCATAGTGGCAGATATGTTAATACGACGTTTATTTACCATTTCTCATGCATTAGGGTTCGAACTCTCAAACACCTATACGGATTTTCCTACATGGTGGCAAATATGTAAATATAGCGTTTACATACCATTTCTCACGCATTACGATTTGAACACTCGAACACCTACACGGATTCTCGTGCACAGTGGCAGATATGTAAATAGGCGTTTACTTACCATTTCTCTAACATTAGGTTTCGAACACTCGAACACCTATACGGATTTTCCAACACAGTGGCAGATATGTAAATATGGCGTTTACTTACCATTTCTGCCGCATTACGGTTCGAACACTCGAACACTTAAACGGATTCTCCTGCACAGTGGCAGATATGTAAATACGGCGTTTACTTACCATTTCTCATGCATTAGGGTTCGAACACTCGAACACATATACGGATTCTCCTGCACAGCGGCAGATATGTAAATACGGATTTACTTACCATTTCTCAAGCATTACGGTTTGAACACTCGAACACCTATACGGATTCTCGTGCACAGTGGCCGATATGTAAATACGGCGTTTACTTACAATTTCTCATGCATTAGGGTTCGAAGATTCGAACACCTATACGGATTCTCCAGCACAGTGGCAGATATGTAAATACGGCGTTTACTTACCATTTCTGATGCCTTACAGTTCGAACAGTCGAACACCTATACGGATTCTCCTACACAGTGACAGATTTGTATTTACGGCGTTTACTTACCATTTCTCATGCATTAGGGTTCGACCACTCGAACAATTATACGGATTCTCCTGCACAATGGCAGATATGTTAATACGGCGTTTACTTACCATTTCTCATGCATTAGGGTTCGAACACTCGAACAACTATACGGATTCTCGTGCACAGTGGCAGATATGTAAATACGGCTTTTACTAACCATTTCTCATTCATTAGGGTTCGAAAAGTCGAACACCTATACGGATTCTCCTGAACAGTGGCAGATATGTAAATTCGGCATTTACTTACCATTTCTCATGCATTACGGTTCGAACACTCGAACACCTACACGGATTCTCGTGCATAGTGGCAGATATGTAAATACGGCGTTTACGTACCATTTCTCAAGCATTATGGTTCGAACACTCGAACACCTATATGGATTCTACAGCACAGTGGCGGATATGTAAATACGTCTTTTACTTAAAATTTCTCAAGCATTACGGTTCGAACACTCTAACACCTATACGGATTCTACTGCACACTGGTAGATATGTAAATACGACGTTTACTTACCATTTCTCATGCATTACGGTTTGAACACTCGAAGACCTACACAGATTCTCGTGCACAGTGGCAGATATGTAAATACGGCGTTTATTTACCATTTCTCATGCATTAGGGTTCAAACACTCGAACACCTATACGGATTCTCCAGCACAGTGGCAGATATGTAAATACGGCGTTTGCTAACCATATCTGATGCATTACGGTTCGAACACTCGAACACCTATACGGATTCTCCTGCACAGTGGCAGATATGTAAATACGGCGTTTACTTACCATTTCTCATGCATTACGGTTTGAACACTCGAACACCTATACGGATTCTCGTGCACAGTGGAAGATATGTAAATACGGCGTTTACTTACCATTTCTCATGCATTAGGGTTCGAACACTCGAACACCTATACGGATTCTCCAGCACAGTGGCAGATATATAAATACGGCGTTTACTTACTATTTATGAAGCATTACGGTTCGAACAGTCGAACACCTGTACGGATTCTCCTGTACAGTGGTAGATATGTAAATCCGGCGTTTACTTACCATTTCTGATGCATTACGGTTCGAACACTCGAACACCTATACGGATACTCCTGCACAGTGGCAGATATGTTAATACGACGTTTATTTACCATTTCTCATGCATTAGGGTTCGAACACTCAAACACCTATACGGATTTTCCTACATGGTGGCAAATATGTAAATACAGCGTTTACATACCATTTCTCACGCATTACGATTTGAACACTCGAACACCTACACGGATTCTCGCGCACAGTGGCAGATATGTAAATAGGCGTTTACTTACCATTTCTCTAACATTAGGTTTCGAACACTCGAACACCTATACGGATTTTCCAACACAGTGGCAGATATGTAAATATGGCGTTTACTTACCATTTCTGCCGCATTACGGTTCGAACACTCGAACACTTAAACGGATTCTCCTGCACAGTGGCAGATATGTAAATACGGCGTTTACTTACCATTTCTCATGCATTAGGGTTCGAACACTCGAACACCTATACGGATACTCCTGCACAGTGGCAGATATGTTAATACGACGTTTATTTACCATTTCTCATGCATTAGGGTTCGAACACTCAAACACCTATACGGATTTTCCTACATGGTGGCAAATATGTAAATACAGCGTTTACATACCATTTCTCACGCATTACGATTTGAACACTCGAACACCTACACGGATTCTCGCGCACAGTGGCAGATATGTAAATAGGCGTTTACTTACCATTTCTCTAACATTAGGTTTCGAACACTCGAACACCTATACGGATTTTCCAACACAGTGGCAGATATGTAAATATGGCGTTTACTTACCATTTCTGCCGCATTACGGTTCGAACACTCGAACACTTAAACGGATTCTCCTGCCCAGTGGCAGATATGTAAATACGGCGTTTACTTACCATTTCTCATGCATTAGGGTTCGAACACTCGAACACATATACGGATTCTCCTGCACAGCGGCAGATATGTAAATACGGCATTTACTTACCATTTCTCATGCATTACGGTTCAAACACTCGAACACCTATACGGATTTTCGTGCACAGTGGCAGATATGTAAATACGGCGTTTACTTACCATTTCTCATGCATTAGGGTTCGAACACTCGAACACCTATACGGATTCTCCAGCATAGTGGCCGATATGTAAATACGACGTTTTCTTACCATTTCTCATGTACTACAGTTTGAACACTCGAACATCTATACGGATTCTCCTGCAAAGTGGCAGATATGTAAATACGGCGTTTACTTACCATTTCTCAAGCATTACGGTTTGAACACTCGAACACCTATACGGATTCTCGTGCACAGTGGCAGATATGTAAATACGGCGTTTACTTACAATTTCTCATGCATTAGGGTTCGAAGATTCGAACACCTATACGGATTCTCCAGCACAGTGGCAGATATGTAAATACGGCGTTTACTTACCATTTCTGATGCCTTACAGTTCGAACACTCGAACACCTATACGGATTCTCCTACACAGTGACAGATTTGTATTTACGGCGTTTACTTACCATTTCTCATGCATTAGGGTTCGACCACTCGAACAATTATACGGATTCTCCTGCACAATGGCAGATATGTTAATACGGCGTTTACTTACCATTTCTCATGCATTAGGGTTCGAACACTCGAACAACTATACGGATTCTCGCGCACAGTGGCAGATATGTAAATACGGCGTTTGCTAACCATTTCTCATTCATTAGGGTTCGAAAAGTCGAACACCTATACGGATTCTCCTGAACAGTGGCAGATATGTAAATTCGGCATTTACTTACCATTTCTCATGCATTACGGTTCGAACACTCGAACACCTATACGGATTCTCGTGCATAGTGGCAGATATGTAAATACGGCGTTTACGTACCATTTCTCAAGCATTATGGTTCGAACACTCGAACACCTATATGGATTCTACAGCACAGTGGCGGATATGTAAATACGTCTTTTACTTAAAATTTCTCAAGCATTACGGTTCGAACACTCTAACACCTATACGGATTCTACTGCACACTGGTAGATCTGTAAATACGACGTTTACTTACCATTTCTCATGCATTACGGTTTGAACACTCGAAGACCTACACAGATTCTCGTGCACAGTGGCAGATATGTAAATACGGCGTTTATTTACCATTTCTCATGCATTAGGGTTCAAACACTCGAACACCTATACGGATTCTCCAGCACAGTGGCAGATATGTAAATACGGCGTTTGCTAACCATATCTAATGCATTACGGTTCGAACACTCGAACACCTATACGGATTCTCCTGTACAGTGGCAGATATGTAAATACGGCGTTTACTTACCATTTCTCATGCATTACGGTTCGAACACTGGAACACCTATACGGATTCTCGTGCACAGTGGAAGATATGTAAATACGGCGTTTACTTACCATTTCTCATGCATTAGGGTTCGAACAGTCGAACACCTATACGGATTCTCCAGCACAGTGGCAGATATGTAAATGCGGCGTTTACATACCATTTCTGCAGCATTACGGTTCGAACAATCGAACACCTGTACGGATTCTCCTGCACAGTGGCAGATATGTAAATACGGCGTTTACTTACCATTTCTCATGCTTTACGGTTCGAACACTCGAACACCTATACGGATTCTCCTGCACAGTGGCAGACATGTAAATACGGCGTTTACTTACCATTTCTGATGCATTACGGTTCGAACACTCGAACACCTATACGGATACTCCTGCACAGTGGCAGATATGTTAATACGGCATTTATTTACCATTTCTCGTGCATTAGGGTTCGAAGACTCGAACACCTATACGGATTTTCCTACATGGTGGCAAATATGTAAATACAGCGTTTATTTACCATTTCTCACGCATTACGATTTGAACACTCGAACACCTACACGGATTCTCGTGCACAGTGGCAGATATGTAAATACGGTGTTTACTTACCATTTCTCAAACATTAGGTTTCGAACACTCGAACACCTATGCGGATTCTCCAACACAGTGGCAGATATGTAAATACGGCGTTTACTTACCATTTCTGCCGCATTACGGTTCGAACACTCGAACACCTAAACGGATTCTCCTGCACAGTGGCAGATATGTAAATACGGCGTTTACTTACCATTTCTCATGCATTAGGGTTCGAACACTCGAACACATATACGGATTCTCCTACACAATGGCAGATACGTAAATTCGGCATTTACTTACCATTTCTCATGCATTACGGTTCAAACACTCGAACACCTATACGGATTCTCGTGCACAGTGGCAGATATGTAAATACGGCGTTTACTTACCATTTCCCATGCATTAGGGTTCGAACACTCGAACACCTATACGGATTCTCCAGCACAGTGGCAGATATGTAAATACGACGTTTACTTACCATTTCTCACGCATTACGGTTTGAACATTCGAACATCTATACGGATTCTCCTGCACAGTGGCAGATATGTAAATACGGCGTTTACTTACCATTTCTCAAGCATTACGGTTTGAACACTCGAACACCTATACGGATTCTCGTGCACAGTGGCAGATATGTAAATACGGCGTTTACTTACAATTTCTCATGCATTAGGGTTCGAACATTCGAACACCGATACGGATTCTCCAGCATAGTGACAGATATGTAAATACCGCGTTTACTTACCATTTCTGACGCATTACGGTTCGAACACTCGAACACCTATACGGATTCTCCTGCACAGTGACAGATTTGTAGTTACGGCGTTTACTTACCATTTCTCATGCATTAGGGTTCGAACACTCGAACACTTATACGGATTCTCCTACACAGTGGAAGATATGTTAATACGGCGTTTACTTACCATTTCTCATGCATTACGGTTCGAACACTCGAACACCAGTACGGATTCTCCTGCCCAGTGGCAGATATGTAAATACGGCGTTTACTTACCATTTCTCATGCATTAGCGTTCAAAAACTCGAACACCTATACGGATTCTCCTGAACAGTGGCAGATATGTAAATTTGGCATTTACTTACCACTTCTCATGCATTACGATTCGAACACTCGAACACCTATACGGATTGTCTTGCACAGTGGCAGATATGTAAATACGGCGTTTACTTACCATTTCTTAAGCATTATGGTTCGAACACTCGAACACCTATACAGATTCTCCAGCACAGTGGCGGATATGTAAATACGGCTTTTACTTACAATTTCTCACGCATTACGGTTCGAACACTCGAACACCTATACGGATTCTCCTGCACAGTGGCAGATATGTAAATACGGCGTTTACTTACCATTTCTCAAGCATTACGGTTTGAACACTCGAACACCTATACGGATTCTCGTGCACAGTGGAAGATATGTAAATACGGCGTTTACTTACCATTTCTCATGCATTAGGGTTCGAACACTCGAACACCTATACGGATTTTCCAGCACAGTGGCAGATATGTAAATATGGCGTTGCTTACCATTTCTGCCGCATTACGGTTCGAACAATCGAACACCTGTACGGATTCTCCTGCACAGTGGCAGATATGTAAATACGGCGTTTAGTTAACATTTCTCATGCATTACGGTTCGAATACTCGAACACCTATACGGATTCTCCTGCACCGTGGCAGATATGTTAATGCGGCGTTTATTTACCATTTCTCATGCATTAGGGTTCGAACACTCGAACAGCTATACGGATTCTCCTGCATAGTGGCACATATGTAAATACGGCGTTTACTTGCCATTTCTGATGCTTTACGGTTCGAACACTCGAACACCTATACGGATTCTCGTGCATAGTGCCAGATATGTTAATGCGGCGTTTATTTACCATTTCTCATGCATTAGTGTTCGAACACTCGAACACCTATACGGATTCTCCTGCATAGTGGCACATACGTAAATACGGCGTTTACTTACCATTTCTCACGCATTACGATTTCACACTCGAACACCTACACGGATTCTCGTGCACAGTGGCAGATATGTAAATACGGTGTTTACTTACCATTTCTCATGCATTAGGGTCCGAACACTCGAACACCTATACGGATTCTCCAACACAGTGGGAGATATGTAAATACTGTGTTTACTTACCATTTCTGCCGCATTACGGTTCGACCACTCGAACACCTATACGGATTCTCCTGCACAGTGGCAGATATGTAAATACGGCATTTACTTACCATTTCTCATGCGTTAGGGTTCGAAAACTCGAACACCTATACGGATTCTCCTGCACAGTGGCAGATATGTAAATACGGCGTTTACTTACCATTTCTCAAGCATTACGGTTTGAACACTCGAACACCTATACGGATTCTCGTGCGCAGTGGCAGATATGTAAATACGGCGTTTACTTACCATTTCTCTTGCATTAGGGTTCGAACACTCGAACACCGATATGGATTCTCCGACACAGTGGCAGCTATGTAAATACGACGTTTACTTACCATTTCTCAAGCATTACGGTTTGAACACTCGAACACCTATACGGATTCTCGTGCACAGTGGCAGATATGTAAATACGGCGTTTACTTACCATTTCTCACGCATTACGGTTCGAACACTCGAACACCTATACGGAGCGAAGTTTTTTCCTAACGCGTTCGGCAAAAAGAGAAGGAAGGCCATCAATAAATTTGGCTTTCCAGTGTGTACTGTTACCATCAGGGCGTTGTATAACCTTGATGAGAAAGACATCCTTATACCAACAGAAATGGGTAAGAGATGGGCAACGTAAATTCTGGAGGAGTTCACGGCCACGATCGGCGGTGCTGGTACTGGTACCAATAAAATGGAGGATACCATCTGGGCGTTGCATAACCTTGATGAGAAAGACATCCTTATACCAACGGAAATGGGTAAGAGATGGGCAACGTAAATTCTGGAGGAGTTCACGGCCACGATCGGCGGTGCTGGTACTGGTACCAATAAAATGGAGGATAATGGTCTGGATAAGGGTATAAACAGCATCCTGCTGTTGGACCGGTTGCCTGGTAGTAGGATCAACCTCAATCTTAACAGAGTTAAGAATTTCGAGTTGTTGAGTGTGGGTGAGGATATTATCCCACCATCCTTTCAGTTGGTCGGTAAATCCATTGATAATGAATTTAGCAATGGCGTGATCCTGGTTACTATACTGTCGGCAAACTGTTGCATACATCAACATTTGATGTAGCTTCTTAAATATACTATATTCGGATTGACCATCTATATTCCATTCATATATGGTCTTACCATGATAACTACCCTGATCATTTAGATAGGTTTCTTCATACCAAAGATCAGGTGGAGTTGGTCTGGCATAATAACTACGGGTAGGAGGAAGGATAGCTGGTGCAGAAGGAGTATAGGAATGGAGCTTATTGACGGATGATGGTTCTTGGAAATTCATTTGAATTTCATATATTTGTTCAGGTGATAAGTCATCATTACTGGTAGGATCTGATCTAAGCATTTGGATAGAGCCACTTGGGGCTGCAGATGGTGGTTCAGGAGGCTGAACATTTAAATTCTGCATTCTCTGAAGAAGAGTATCCATAAATTCTGTATTGGAAGCTTTTAGCTTGAAATTAGTGATTTCCAAAGGTGGTTTAATGGATACCGGATGAATGGTAGAAGATCCTGTTACTGGTAAAGCTAAACTTCTATCTTTAAAGGTAGAGATTGCTTCTTCAATTCTGGTTAATTGTTTGCCCATTGTTTGACAGATTAAGTTTGTATAATTGTTTTGTCGGACAATGAGACCCATATCTTTAAGTTGGATATATTCGGATTTAGAAAATCTTCCTGATTGAGCATTTATGTAGGCAGTAGCTACCAAGGGTTGCCTGGTAGTCTCTCCATTAGGTGCTAATTCTAAGGCTTGAGGTGGCGGATGTATGGCACTGATTGCCTGGCCTTCAGTTGTAGTCCAGGTCTTATACTGGTCTTCTATGACATTTAGTTGAGATGTCGTTATAGTTGCATACCATTCTACGAAAGGTATGATATTCTGGTGAAACTCAAGGTATTGATAATACTGAGTTTTATAATCGGCTAATTGTTGAGGATTATGGGTTGTAAAATACCATTTCCTGAATTCTGTATATTTTTCCTGGTTAAATTCCTGGTTTATTAATTTTCTATTTTCACTTCCTGGTGTGAAATTCATTATATTTCAAAATTCATATCACTGGCCGTAGGGCTATCTGGTGGTGGTGCTGTATAAACACCATGAGGTATCCTGTTGTGGGATAATCTAATTCCTTGTATTTCTGAATTCATAGGGTCATCCTGTGGATCACTAGGTGGTCTACTAGGTGGCCGAGAAGGTATCTGTTGTAAGAGTGAGTCTATTGACTCTCTACTAGATTCTGGTAAATCCACTCGATAAGGAGGAACAGACTGGAAACTGTTATTTGAAAAACTTCTGTTTGCAGTTCGAAAACTGTTATTAGAAAAGCTTCGTGGAGCAGTTCTAAAACTAGCATTCGAAGAATTGCTTCTAGTAAGCATAGGTCTCTGAAATTGTAGGTAAACATTACCACCTTGTGTCTGGATAACATCATCTATGCTATGCTGGACCATAGGTGTTGGTGGTACAGCATTGGGGATATGCCATCTTTCTGGAAAAGTTATATCTGACCATGGGATTAACCTAGGTACAGCTACCTGACTGTTATACAGATTGGTTTCAATTAATACTGTTTTGCCAGATTCAGTTTTCTTTCTGACATAAGGATTTAAAGTTGTTAAAGCCTTAATATAAATTCTGGAATGGACTGAAAAAGGAGGGGATCCTGGTTTATACTCATAACCATGAGTAAGAACTCTAAGTTCTAATACATCAGATATATTAGCATCAGTCATTGCTATGCTAAGATTCGGGTAAATGTCAAAATATACTGGTCCATGGGAAAGACTAGTTTCAATAGCCCCCATAAGAGATGCTCTCCAATTGAGACATCTGCCATCACGAAGCATACATTGGATGCTGGTATTTTGACCTAGTAGGGTCAATGGCTTAAAGGCTATTTGTACTAATCCTATATGGATGTACTTATAGTCTTTTACAAACGGAACAAAATCATTAATATGAATTAATCGGATAATTTCATCATTATTTTGAATACATGATGCATGTTCAAAAGTTTTGATGATTGTTTTACTGAAAAATTGAAAACGTCCTTTTTTATATATTGTTTTCGGATATACTAACGGAATAGTCCACTTATCTAAAGCGTCTTTTACATCCTGGTAAGCTACCATTTCAGCAGCTTCTGCTAAAGAGGATACTGTATTGCCTACAGAAGTTACGGATTCATTTTCTGGTATGGCTACGGTATTCGCTTGTTCACTCATGTTTGTATAGTGATCATATATGTCTAATTTATTTTCTTTATACTTGTATTATGTTAATATTTAAACATGGCTCTGATACCATAAAAGGTGCTCACTAAAGGTTGAGGCTAGCACATCTGTCAACGACTTACAGGTATGAACAGTCAACAAGCAGTCCCTGCTAAACGACCTAACCTTACGCGACTTGGGTGACGTCCCACTAACCCGAACAATTAATTAACCTTTCATTAGCACAAACCCAGGAATAAGTAGAAACATAATACTGGTATAAATGGAAATAAATTACAACATATATGATCTCATACCTTTACTGTTGTGGTGGAGGTGGAGGCCTCCTGGCCGCCCAGGCCACTAACTGTTCGTTGATCAGCACCTGGAGTTCGGCAATACGCTGATCACACTCTGCTAGCCGTGCAGAGATATACGGCTGAGTATATAAATCTACGGGTGTATTAAGATAATAATTTTTCTGATTTTTCCAAAATTGTAAAAACTGTAATAATTGTTCTAGACAATCAACAGAGGGCATACATTTAAAAACTAAATTTTATTGAGGAAGTACAATATTTTACAAGATGGGAATTGGAAGAGATATTACAAGAGAGAGAGGGAAAAGAAAAACTAAAATTCACTCTGCCCCAACAAGGGTGAAGCCTTCCCCTTTTTATAATACAAAAAAGTAAACAGTAAGGGACAAGTGTCCTACTGGTATTGGACCGACGAAATGGTCCTTATCCTTTTCTGGTGGATAGACAGCATCGTGCTTTTTCGGATAGTGGTTGTCACCTTTGATCAGATAAGGGGCATCGTCTTTTTTAAAGTTGCCTGTCTGATAGTGCCGACACTTAATCGTGTCCTTTGCCTTTTCTGCTTTTGTCCTTGGCGAGCTTTTCTGCGATGACATCTGTCAAAGAATCCCAAAAGTCGCCAAAGTTGGTATCATCATCTTCGGGTGCTTGAGATTCTCCAACTAACACGTGTTCGGCTGGATCTGATTCTGGTTCGGATGAAGGCTGGCTGGATCCTGATCTCATGGATACGTCATCACTGGTTGGAACGGATTGTAGAAACTGTTCTTTCAGAAATTCCATGCTTTTAACAATTATTTCATTTTCGGAAAGTTGGGGATACTGATTTTTCAATTCCTTTTGAATTTGAACAAACGGATTGCTCGATAATGCTGGTGGAGTAGATAGAGCTGGCTGTTTAACTGATTCCCAACAGGCTTGGGTATGCTGCTTGATTTTTTGAACGGTTTCATTTAAAATCGGATTCATCCCTTTATCCCACCATTTTACAAAGAAAATGCGTTTTAGACGAGGAACTTTGTTCTGATAGTCACAAGCAAAATCCCACTTCCAAATCCATGGGACACTGAAACGGATAGTAAAGTGAACTAAAGATTTACTGATTGAGAGTTCACGATTTTTGTTCAGATAAGCATAAGCCCTAGAATAGGCTATATGCCATTCATTGTAAGCAGTTCGAATTTCTTCTGGTAAAATGTCAAGGGAAAGCCCAAACTTATCCCACCAAACGAGGAACTAGTTAGGGACATCGTTTTTGAGAATGTCAAGGCTGACACGGATAAACCAAGAGTGGTTACGGATTGGATTTTGGTAATAAAAGACCTGGGTAAAAGCATCAATATAATCCCAGTATGTATATTTTGTCTGTTTATGTCGTAAATCAATTTCACGAAGTGTATGCGGATGAATGCCCCAAGTAGATATAGGCATGATAGAGCGGATAACAATCTTACTGAAAGAAATAGGACTGGTGGCCTTATTAGTGTCATGGAGTTTATGGGTAAACTCACAGGCTCCTGTTTCTGTTAAAATTTGTTCATAAATGTATCTGTACTGATCAAAATGGGGAGGTGACTGTTGAGTGGTGAGATAACGGCGTTTAATCTCCCACGGATCTGTCATCCATTGTTCATCAGCGGATTCAATCTAGAGGACAGTTTCCTCAGTAATACTGTTAGGGGTATACGGATCTTCAGTCTTAAGGAGAATAT
This sequence comes from Camellia granthamiana, assembly GCA_036172215.1. Lineage (NCBI taxonomy): Eukaryota > Viridiplantae > Streptophyta > Magnoliopsida > Ericales > Theaceae > Camellia > Camellia granthamiana. Next base: position 5,218 of record JAXFYN010001380.1, on the reverse strand, counting down.
CCTTAGCTGATGGATTACTGGTTTGTCCTCTCAAAGGAGGGAATTCGGATGGATCATAGCGAGGGTGTGAACCTCGGCCACGACCACGGCCTCGATGGCCTCTGCTGGTCATTCCTCTGCAGGATACGGTTGCTGCAAATATTCACGGGTTAAGAAATCAGGCAAATTATTATCAGATCCTTTAATGTGTTCAATGTCAAAATCAAAATTGGATAAATAACTTTGCCAAGTTAAAAATATCTGTTTAGAGGCAAGATTCTTAACATCTTGTTTGAATATCTGTTTAGCAGCAGAGCAATCAACTCTGATGAGAAAATGCTGGTTTAATAAATCATCCTGAAACTTAACAACACATTTAACAATTGCTAAGCATTCCTGTTTTATTGTTGGATAATTTAAAGCGGGTTTATTCCAATGCCCAGAATGAAATCTCAAAAGATCTTCTTTCTGAGTCTTGGGATTAAGTTGCTTTAAAATCCCACCAAATCCTTCATTAGAAGCATCAGTTTCAACAATTTTCTTCCAATTAGGATTGGGCAACTGTAAACAAGGTATCTGTTTGACTTTAGCTTTAATTCTTTTAACGGCTAAAGTATGATTCTCATCCCAAGGGGGAGGATTTTTTCTTAGTCTGTTGTAAAGGATGGCTGCATCGGCAGAAAGTTGTTGATAATAATCACGGATATAATTAAGACTTCCTAAAAATCTTTGTAATTGAGTTTTGTCTTTAATTTCATCAGGAAATTTGGAAGCAAACTCAATACTTCTGTTAATGGGAATAATCTTTCCATTGGAAATATTATGTCCTAAATATCTAACTGTGATTTGGAATAATTGCATTTTGGGTGCAGAAATTACCAAACCATTCCGGATAATCACATGCTTAAAGATATTAAGATGTTTAATATGCTGTTCAATTGATGAGGAAAATACTAACACATCATCAATATATGATAGAATAAATTCAGTATACGGATTAAAAATATCATTCATGATATGTTGAAATTCTGATGGAGCATTTTTCAAACCAAAGGGCATGGCATTCCATTCATAGTGCCCAAAAGGTACTGTAAAAGCAGTTTTATATCTATCCTGTTCTGCAATTTGAATTTGCCAATATCCTGATTTTAAATCAAATTTAGAAAATATGATTGCATCCTGGAGACGATCTAAGAGATCTTTTTTATTCGGAATAGGATATCTGATCCACTTTAACTTGTCATTTAACGGTTTATAATTGATAACAAGACGTGGAACACCTCGTTCAATTTCAGCATTTTTATTGACATAAAAAGCTGTACAACTCCAGGGAGAGTGACTAGATCTGATTAATTTTTTGTCTAAAAGACTTTGAATTTCTGTTTTACATAATTCCATATATTCCTTTTTCATTTGACTAGGGCGAGCTCTAGTTGGAATATATTTTTCATCAAAATCGGGTTCGTAGGGTAAAGTTACTGTATGTTTCTTTCTTTCCCAAAAAGCATTTGGAACAGTTCCACAAACTTCTGTTTGAAATTCTTTTTCTAAAAGCTTAATTTTTTGTTGCAAAGATGGTTCTTGTAATCTTTGTTCTGTTGTTAAAAATGACACTTCTTTTTGTAAAAAATTTATTTGATTCTGTTTAAAAGATACTAGATCTCTAATCTGATCTAATTCTTTAGTATATGGTTGAGTGATGAACTCAAAAATAACTGTTTTACCCTACAATTGGGAATAAATACCTATTTGATCAATTTTCTGGATAGGCATCAAAAGACAAAGAAATGGAGTGCCTAAAATAATATTTGTTGCAAGATTTCTGACTAGCACAAAAGATGTTGGAAGACACAAATCTTGATTACAAATATATGCTTCTGGGATCTTATACCTGATTTGGAGAGAATTTCCACTTGCACTGGTTAGACTCTGAGTAGTTTTTTCAAAATAACTGGTTGGAACTATACCTTCTTGGATACAGTTCATATCTGCGCCACTATCGACTAAAGCAATAGCATCTTTAATAATAAAATCGGGTTTTATCATAAAATATATTTTAATATACCATTTCTGGAAAGTTACTTGATTAACCAATAACAAATACTGAGTAGATTCAGATTCATTTTTTGTTTCAAGTTTTTGTTCAGTTTCTTTCCCTTTTTCTGATGGTTTAACTAATTGGGTATGCAGATATTTAATATCTTTTGTTGCGGCTGCGCTAGCTGTTTGTAAATGTTTTACTTCTGTTTTTAAAACATTTATTTCCATTTTTAAATCTTGGATTGTTGTCAGTTGCTCAATAATAGGTTGAGTCTGAATTCTGGTAATTACATTTTTAAGACTGTAAGAATAATCTGGTATATTAGGTGTTTCTTGTGCTGTTTGCTGATGTTCATAACACATCTTTAAATACTTCATTTTCATTTCTGGATCCTGTATCTGGTCTGCTACAGCAAGCATATCTTTTTGAGTATCGATTAAAACATTAATACTACTGGGTTCTCCTAGGTGTAAACCAATCATTTCAACTATGGATTTCCAGTAATTAGTTTCTGATATTTGTTCCTGGTTAGTATTACAATTGCAAGACTCTTCTGGTTCTTCTTCACTAGTAGAAGGAGAGTATAACTGGTTGATTTCATCGTCAGAAGGGGATTCTTCACTGGTTGAGTTTTCTTCAGCTTCAAGAGCATTGATTATCTGTTCTTTTATACTATCATCTAAGTTTAACTCATTAATCTTAGATTTAGCTTTTGATTTACATCGGTTGGCATAGTGTCCTATTTGTCCACATTTATAACATTTAACTTCTGATTTAGATTTTCTTTTTCCTGACGGTTTACTGGTAGAAGCTTTTTTGGAATAAAACTTCTTACTGGTCTTAGGATGGCTAGATTTATGAGATTTACGGAAAGGTTTAGAAGATTTCTTATGAGATATCTTTCTAGGTTTTCCTAGATACGAAATTGCTGGTTCATAGGCAAATTGTTCACAGAATTCGCCTAATTCTTTTCTGCCTGTTAAATTCTGTTGTTTCATTTGATAATGAAGTTTAAGGTCATTACACAGAGCAAGACCTTCATCGGTTATGATGGAACAAAGTTGTCCATAAGTATACTGTTCATAAGGTATAGACATCCGGTCATGGCGGTCCCGAAGTTTTTTCCTAACGCGTTCGGCAAAAAGAGAAGGAAGGCCATCAATAAATTTGGCTTTCCACAGTGGCAGATATGTAAATACGGCGTTTACTTACCATTTCTCATGCATTATGGTTCGAACACTGGAACACCTATACGGATTCACCTGCACAGTGGCGAATATGTAAATACGACATTTACTTACAATTTCTCACGCATTACGGTTCGAACACTCTGACACCTATACGGATTCTCCTGCACAGTGGCAGATATGTAAATACGACGTTTACTTACCATTTCTCATGCATTACGGTTTGAACACTCGAACACCTACACAGATTCTCGTGCACAGTGGCAGATACGTAAATACGGCGTTTACTTACCATTTCTCACGCATTAGGGTTCGAACACTCGAACACCTATACGGATTCTCCAGCACAGTGGCAGATATGTAAATACGGCGTTTACTAACCATTTCCGATGCATTACGGTTCGAACATTCGAACACCTAAACGGATTCTCCTGCACAGTGGCAGATATGTAAATACGGCGTTTACTTACCATTTCTCATGCATTAGGGTTCGAACATTCGAACACCTATACGGATTCTCCAGCACAGTGGCAAATATGTAAATACGGCGTTTACTTACCATTTCTGACGCATTATGGTTCGAACACTCGAACACCTATACGGATTCTCCTGCACAGTGACAGATTTGTAATTACGGCGTTTACTTACCATTTCTCATGCATTAGGGTTCGAACACTCGAACACTTATACGGATTCTCCTGCACAGTGGCAGATATGTAAATACGGCGTTTACTTACCATTTCCCATGCATTAGGGTTCGAAAACTCGAACACCTATACGGATTCTCCTGAACAGTGGCAGATATGTAAATTCGGTATTTACTTACCATTTCTCATGCATTACTGTTCGAACACTCGAACACCTATACGGATTCTTGTGCACAGTGGCAGGTATGTAAATACGGCGTTTACTTACCATTTCTTAAGCATTATGGTTCGAACACTCGAACACCTATACGGATTCTCCAGCACAGTGGTGGATATGTTAATACGGCTTTTACTTACAATTTCTCACGCATTACGGTTCGAACACTCTAACACCTATACGGATTCTCCTACACAGTGGGAGATATGTAAATACGACGTTTACTTACCATTTCTCATGCATTACGGTTTGAACACTCGAACACCTGCACAGATTCTCGTGCACAGTGGCAGATATGTAAATACGGCGTTTACTTACCATTTCTCATGCATTAGGGTTCGAACACTCGAACACTTATACGGATTCTCCTGCACAGTGGCATATATGTAAATACGGCGTTTACTTACCATTTCTCCAGCGTTACGGTTTGAGCACTCGAACACCTATACGGATTCTCGTGCACAGTGGAAGATATGTAAATACGGCGTTTACTTACCATTTCTCATGCATTAGGGTTCGAATACTCGAACACTTATACGGATTTTCCAGCACAGTGGCAGATATGTAAATACGGCGTTACTTACCATTTCTGCCGCATTACGGTTCGAATAGTCGAACACCTGTACGGATTCTCCTGCACAGTGGCAGATATGTAAATACGGCATTTACTTACCGTTTCTCATGCATTACGGTTCGAATACTCGAACACCTATACGGATTCTCCTGCACGGTGGCAGATATGTTAATGCGGCGTTTATTTACCATTTCTCATGCATTAGGGTTCGAACACTCGAACACCTATACGGATTCTCCTGCGTAGTGGCACATATGTAAATACGGCGTTTACTTACCATTTCTGATGCTTTACGGTTCGAACTCTCGAACACCTATACGGATTCTCCTGCACAGTGCCAGATATGTTAATGCGGCGTTTATTTACCATTTCTTATGCATTAGTGTTCGAACACTCGAACACCTATACGGATTCTCCTGCATAGTGGCACATAAGTAAATACGGTGTTTACTTACCATTTCTCACGCATTACGATTTGCACACTCGAACACCTACACGGATTCTCGTGCACAGTGGCAGATATGTAAATACGGTGTTTACTTACCATTTCTCATGCATTAGGTGTAGACACCC
>JAXFYN010001379.1:0-31866 GCA_036172215.1 Camellia granthamiana | reverse complement strand
GGATAAACCAACCAAACAAGTCAAAGTGTGGTGTATATACTCACAATTTCCAACGTGGAACTAAAACTAAAACCCTCTCTAAGCCCCTCTCTCTCCACTATTTATCTCTCTCTCGTCTCTTCAATTGACAATGCATTGATTACCCTCTCTCCACCATTTCATCTCTCTCTCTCTCTCTCTCTCCAATTTACAATGCATTGATTACTCTCTCCACTGTTTTTTTCCACCCATCTCCTCCATCCAAAAGAAATCTCCACTCAACATTGATTACACTCTCTCCAATTAGGGGTGTTCACGGGTCAGATTGAGTCAAGTTTAACATGTACCACCTTGGGTAGAACAAGAAGCCATCCAATTTCGACCCACTATGCATTCAAAACCAGACATAAGCGTGTTGGAAAAAATTCAGTCAGAATCAAAACCGATCACTCATCTTCTCAGTCCGCAAACAAGAAAGCTCAAAACCCTTTGACAGCTTACAAGAAAAAAAACCCTAAAAAGATACTTTACAGAAAGAGGATGAGACTAAAATTGAAAGAGAAGGGATGAAGGGGTTGATCTAACATCGTCGTGGTGAAGATCGTCATTGTCATATGATCTCGTCGCATGATCTCCTCATCGTTGTCGTTGTCTGATTTGATCATCGAAGTCGTTACTTCGGTGGAACGGTGAGAGTTGAGAGAGAAAACATAGCAGCGTTTGAAATTGAAAAAAATGACTTCAGAGAGAATCAGAAAAGTCTCGAGTGAATTCTCCAAGAGATGAGAGAGAATAATAAGTGATTTGAGTCATATTTTCTAAGCAGATGAGTGGAGCGTTAAGAGAATTGGAAAGGTCTGAGTAAGTTAATTTTTCAAGAGATGAGAGAGAATAATAAATAGAAAGTTGATGATTTGAGTGATCTGTTCAAGAGAGAGATGATAGACAAAGTAATAAAGTGGAAGAGAGAGAGTCAATGGAGAGTTGGTGTTAAGCTGTGTAATAAATGCAATATGTCAATCAATCAATCAAATAAGAAGGCACTGCATGTAATTTTATTAATTATATATTTATTCGGACGGTCCGGGTGTTTTGGGTGGCGTGATAATAAATCTATTGACCGACGTGAAATTCAAAAATTATAGAATCAATATCCACAACCGACCGTCTCTTAATTCGAAATCAATCGATCTCCAATTTTGTGGGTCGGTTTGGTCAGATTTGTTAGGTGGTTCAGGCCCATGAATTGCCCTATCTCCAACACATTAATTAATCTAATTCACCCTCTCTCCAATACATCTCTTCAGTTTCATCTACCATAACTCTCTCTCTCTCTCTCTCTCCCCCCATTATTTCATCTTCCATCTCTTCGTTCAAAAGAAATTCCCATTGCTCTCTCTCCATTACGTCGATTCTCCCCCTCCCTCCCGAAACAACGAAGGTAGAAATGGACTTTGGTAAATTGATAGTGGCAAAAGGCGTTGATTTGTTGTGGTGATCGACGCCGATGGTTTTGTTCCATAGAGGCAATCGATGACAGTAGTGCTAATCAATGGCGATGACTTTGAACGATGGTGAGTCTTGTCTCTCTTTCTTTTCACTCACCGTTGCTCTCAAATCTGTATGGTTTATTTGAGTTACAATCACAGTATGAAAGAGAAGTTAGTTTTTTAGTTGTGTATCAATACTGATCGAACCGACCATCAAACTAAAGGGTTTGATTCGTTCAATTTTGAAGAGGTGGGTCAATTGGCAAAGGGTAACCATATCTTTAACCCAATCAATTCGGTTTGGTTGACAATTTGATAGTAAACTCAATTCGAACCGACCCGTTAACACCCCTAGTAGAAAAGAAAGCTTGTCCTCGTTGAAAGTGAAAATGACATTTTTAGTTGCAATTATCGACCTTCTCACTTGAGCCTTAGCTTTGTGTAATTTCTTGATGGTCATTGACTTTATTTTTTTACCATGAAACATAGCTACAAAGAAGGATATTTCTTTAGGTTAAAACCATGTATTAGACAGTTTAACAACAATCCAAGACAAACTTTCCATATGCATACTCCTTACATGTTCATGGGAAAAAGGCATCCAAGGAACACAAGAGGCGCATGCATCTAACTATGATGCACAAGCCTTTCAAGAGTGTCACCTAAAAATCAAAGCCTCAATGCATTTTGCATTAGTGTTGCCTCAAGGCAAACCTCAACAAGCCCTTTAAAACTTTTCTCTTGACAATCTGACATTTTTGTCACTAAACTCATGCTTTGTGAACCCAAGTCTTTTGTCAAACTCAATCAAATACATTTAGAACATGGGAAGCTACAAATGAAACCTATGAAGCATGGACACGCCAGATTTCATGCCGTGGCGGTGTTTAACATGGGGACACATTGGGTGACGCGTCCCTTTAATTTAATTATTTTTTTGCAGGGGGCACGGCGGAGACACAACAGGGACATGAGTGTCCACCAAATCTGGACACAAAGGGCAAAAGAGAAGAATAAAGGAGAAGAGTAAAGGTCAAGAGACAAACCTGGACTTCGATCCAGTCGACTCGCCTATCAACCTCCATGACTTCAACCACCGTCAGCCAGTCAACTTCGACCACTGTAAGCCGTCGACCTCGACCTCGACCTCCATCCAGTTGACTTTGACCACCGTAAGCCTCTCTCTCTCTCTCTCTCTCTCTCTCTCTCTCTCTCTTGCCTTCCCTCTCACTCACGCCTCTCACTCTCTCTCTCTCGCCTTCGCTCTCGCTCGCGTCTCTTGCTCTCTCTCTCCCTCGCTCTCGCGTCTCTCGCTCTCTCTCTTGCTCTCGCTGATTAATATGTATAATATATATATATTTATTTAATATTAATAAAAAAGACATATCTTATATCTTATATAATATATATATATAAAAGATATAATATATACTTATACATATTAATCCAAAAAAAAATGTAGATAAAATAAAATAAAAAAATTAATAGAAACACATTTATTTAAAAATATAATAATTGAATAAAATAATTAACTTGTATTAAAATAAAAATATTTATTAAAAATAAATAAAATTTGCCGTGTCCCCAGCCGTATCCGTGTCCCCTTTTTTTTAAAATTGCCATGTCCCGTGTCTGTGTCCGTGTCCGTGTCCGTGTCCGTATCTATATGCATGTCCGTGTCCGTGTCCGTGTCCGTACTTCATAGAATGAAACCACTCCAATTACCAAAACAAAATAAAAAAAATTAATGTTAAAACTTGGTTGCAACTCTTTGAACCAAACGCTTACTCTTTTAAACAACCTACTATTTCCAAAGCCATATTTGAAGCCAAACGCAGTAATTGCCGTTTTGCTCACAACCTTAATCAAAGTATCTATTTGTTTCATTGGAAAATGAAGGACAAATAATAATATATAATTTCCAATAATAATTAAAGCAAAGTAGCTAGTTTAGTTCATGATTTCAAATAATTAGGAATGGGGAAAATTTTCAGAATGAATATTTTCTATAAAAAAATCTTTCTGGAGTTTATTTTCTTACGACAAACATGACCTTACTTTTTAAGAGAATTCTATATGATGAGAAAACTCCAAACCCAAAATTCCCCCTACTAAAATTGCAATTCCCACATTTTTTATTTTCATCCATAACACACGCAAACATAACCAGAAAAAGGCATCCAAATTGATAGAACTTATCATCTATTATGGTATCTAGTATTAACTGTTGCAGAATACCCCCAAACACACAAACAACAGCAAGATGAAAACAATCAATATCACACAAAAGAAACAACACAGAAATTTACGTGGTTCGGCAAAATTGCCTACATTTACGGCTCACACCAGTTTCACTATATCAGAAAGAATGAAAAGAGAGTATAATCCAGCTGCTACAGAAAACAGAAATATATAGTGCTAGGGTTACAACTTACATCAATAATTACCAAGCTACCCCCAACCCCCCATTGGATTGAGGACCCAGTGTCAGTACTATAGGGTCCATAAACCCCAACATTAACAACAATGCAAAGCCTCAATTGTTCAAGAGGAAAACTCACTTCTACATCTGAAATTGCTTCTTATTAGCCTTTTCCCTTCTCATTCCGAGACGTAATTTTACTGTATAATACATGTAAGTGCAATGTCTGGAAAATTTAGCAGAAGCTAATGGAACCCATTATCAGTAGCAAGCAATATATAATACCCACATTGTTTTATGCCATAAAATTTCACTTCAAGGAGTAAATCACACATAAATCTGAAAATTTAGTAAACCTAATCCTAGAACTCAAACCCTAATTGATACTCGCGCACACTCACAGAGTCTCGAAAGACATAGGCCCTCGATCATCTTAGGTTCATACACATATATAATTGATAGGCATGAACAATCATATACATATATATATATATATGTGTGTGTGTGTAATTTTGAAGAATTAGTACAAAGATTCAATACAATATATTAACTGACAAAAATAACGCTACCATTTCACCAAGATTTTCTGTCTCCGGAACCGGAAAATCTCGCCGTAGGCCCGTTAGGGTTCTGCTTCCCTCCTCCCCGTCTCTCTCTCTCTCTCTCTCTCTGGGTTCAGACCATAGAGAGAGAGTCAAAACAGTGAGTCTAAAAACAATAGTAATATGATTTTGCAGCAAAGCCCTTGGTGTTTTTTCATAATTTAAAAATGACCCAAGCATGGTTAATGCTGCAAGCAACCACGGGGACTCTATCACAGCCCAATTAAACCAAATTTTTTTAGTCAATTTTTTTTACTTTAAAAAGTTAAAATATGTTTATATATATTATATATAATTCGGATGGTTTGAGAATAAAATTATAAATTGAATAGTAGATTAGCGAATTGACAGATTGACAAAATATGATTTGAGTGAGTTTGGACAGATTGGCAGATTAAAAAATATTCTAACCAATTATCAAAATTTTGCATAATATATAGCATAAATTTACATAATATTTTTCATATGTATAACATAAATTAATTTTATTTATTTAAAATAAATATAATTTAATTATGTAATTACTATTTTTTATTAATTTTATTTTTTGTATAAATTATCTATGTGACCAACTTTGCAAGATGACCTATTATCAACCTCTTCGATCGGATTATCACAGAAGCTCCTCTCAAAAGGTGAACATTTGTTTGCAATTGTACTTGAATTTTATGTTTTCATTATTCGGTTTACTAAATTAATTTGGTTTATAATTCAATTTTCTTTTTTTTTTTCCTTACTTTTCTTTAGTGATTTTTTTCTTCATATTTTAGTCAATCTTTTATTTTTTTTAGATACACTAAATATACCTAAAAAGACAATACTTGTGAAGAAATATTAAAAAAAACACCACATATACAACGACAACGACACAAAAAAAAAAAAACAAACAAACAAACTCATTATCGTGGTTTTTTTTTTTTTTTTGTCTTTAATAAACTTTGTTCAAATTTCTTTACAAATATTTTATTTTTAGGTGCTTTTAGATCAGGCACATTTAAAAAAAATTAGGATAAATTATACAAATAGTCTAAATAATTTACACGATATATCAATTTGGTTAATGTTGTTTTAATTTGCTCGATTTTGCCCCTTAATTTAACGGATTGTGTCATTTTAGTCCAAGAAATAACAGTTGTTAAGTTTGGTAAACGAAAAGTCAAACAATGTGTCAATTTGGTCCTTGTAGTGTACATAATGTGTCAATTTGGTCACTATCAAAATCGAGCAAATTAAAACAACAGGAACCAAATTGACACACTATGTAGACTTTCCGCTCATCAAACTTAACAACCATTATTTATTGGATTAAAATGACGCAATTTGTTAAATTAAAAGGCAAAATTAAGCAAATTGAAATAACAGGGACCAAATGTTAGAAATGGTTTTGGAAAAATCAGATTTTACCTCAACTTTGGTCTAATTTTTAGGTGGGACCCATACGCCAAAGTTGGCGGGTCTAAGTTGTAACGCCCTCAAAAATAATAACATTAATCCCAACAATATAGACATGCTATGATATATAAAAGGTCCACATCCTTCCATTCACCAGAGTTTTATTACAAAAAGTATGACATGTTAACAACAAAAGCAAATGCCCTAAGGGCTTACAGCTTTCCAAGTTAACACTTGGTTACACAAAAGTAGAGTGCTAACTCATTTACACATAAAGCCCTCGGCTTGAATTTACATGTAATACAACAAAATGAGAGACAACCCAAAAAGCATGTCCGCCACTAGCCTCCCAACTAAGTCCTTGGGGGTGGCATGCTACCTGTACCTGAAAAATGATGTTCCCATATAGGGTGAGCCACAGCCCAGTAGAAATATACTAAACCAATTATGAACAATGACTAAAAGATTAACAGTTGATAGATGGTCAACACTTTTATATCCATTCATAACATAATACAATTCCAAGACACTTAAGTCTATATTTCCTTTCGTTTCCATTTTCATTCCTTTTACTTGCCATTTCATAACCTTGGCTCAGAACCTGGCCAAACATCACACATGAGACAAACACTCATGCCAACACTTTTCACTTCATCAAAGATAAACATAACAGTTATATCAGTACTTCCAAAGACAAGCATATACGCTCTGTCAATACACTTCTAGATAAGCATACAAGCTCTATCTACGGAGTTCATCCCCTATCTCCTCCCAACAACATCCGGTTTAGAGGTCCATCCCCTATCTTCCCCTAAACCGTGGAGTACATCCCCTATCTCCTCCAACACAACACAATGCATATAAACAACAATTATATACATCACAAATCAACACAATTAATTATCCAAATTAATTAATCAATGTAATTAGGGCAGTCTCCATAATTAACATCACAACCCTTAGGTTCCAACTTCCTTAATGTTTCAACATTAATTCCATGTTTCTATACCAAACATGCTTCTAGGTTTATCATAGATGAAAACCCCCAACTTTTGTAAAATTACACATGTCACACCCTAGACTCGCCCCTAAAAGTTTGGGCATGACTACTTTAGAACGGACACCTAACCTGCTATATATGTCATATGGGGCCTGAACGGAAGCATTAAATATCAAAATTTGACAATAGAAACAAACTCCATTGAGCTACTTCTACATGCCAGGATCTCATTCAACACATGCATTATAGTGGATAGATAAAATTCCAAACTATGACCCGGAGCTTACTCATACACATTTACATTCCCTGCCCTATAACTGGGCATATACAAAAGTAAATATGAAAATTATATACATCAACCTCAAATGGACACTCATAAGCGAACCAACATCTTAACTGCTTAACAAAATCAATGGCTGGATAATGCCTGGACATATGAGGGTTGACAAAGAAAGCGGCGTCTTGGTTAGAACTGGCCACCTGTTTGGTGACCTACAGAAACAGATATAACAGATAGTGAGCCGGGCTCAGTGAATAGTAATACATAATTAAGATGATGCTTAACTTAAAACATAATACATATCAACGCATATAAAAATGCAGAGTTCACATAGTTAGTCTGATTCTGTGTTAAGTACATGACGGCCTCGGGCCCTGTAACAACCCCCACTCCACCTCAGTCATACTTGTATATATATGTTACATTGCATTTCTTGATTTGTTTTGCATAAGTGTTGCTTGAATCCTATATTCCCTCTTGGTGTGTGTGTGTGTGTGTGTGTGTTCAGCCGAGGTCGTCTCGAGCCTAGGTCGCCCCTTTGATACTCTTACACTTAGGACCATCTTGGGATTTCCTTTGGCTAACCTCCATCCGCACCCCGACACATTGGCCGAGATATCATTGTCTAGGCCGAGGTGTTCATCACCAAGGCCGAGATGTGTACTATCTGGGCCGAGATGTTCCCCTTGAACCCAAGTGATCTTGCCCTAGACTGGTACAACCTAGACCGAGGTGTGGCACATCTAGGCCGAGGTGTGGCACAGCTGGGCCAAGTGTTGACCTTTTCTAGCCGAGGTCATTGTCTCCTTGTTTGCCGAAGTCTTGTTGTTAGCCGATGTCATTACTCGCCGGAGTCTCTTGCCGCCTAGCTTGTTGTATACGCTTTGTCAGAGACTTGTCTTATCAATCAGTCACTTCTTTTGAGTTAAACCAACCCGGTAGCGCCACATGTCCGAGCTGAAGGTTTAGTCAGCCGGCAAGCTTAGAAATGTATCATTTTGCCTCATATCTTGTTCTTGAGGAGAGAGAAGCTCTAGGAGGGAGTCTTAGAGTGAGAGAGTAGATAGCAAGCTTGATCTTTGGAGTTCAAACCGATAGATTCGTGTGTTGAGGTTAGAATCTTAATCTATTCTTGCTATTCCTATTGATCATCTAGCTACATTGCATGATCGAATCTGTTTTGCTTGTCATGCATTGATTTAAAGATTGGTTTTAGAGAGAGGAAGTTAGTGTTCATGAGTTCTTAGAGAGAAGCTTTGTTTGATCCGAAAGTTTGCAACAAGTTACATGTATTTGTGTTTGTTTTCGTAAAATCTTCTCGTATGGGTACTCAGGTCCGTGTTTTTAAACTCATAGCATGAAATCTCAGGTTTTATAATCATAAGTTGCGATTCTTGCATTCATCTCCTTCATGATCTTCATGTTCATGTTCTTTATGTTCTTGAGCTGAGGGAAACCCAGATTTTTCCCGACCTCATTTATCCTCGAATGTGGCCCTCGGGACCACACCTCGGCGAGAAGGTGTGGGACCTCGGCCAAGACCTGGTTGGTGCCCAGCATATTTCCCTGAGATGGGAAACAGTGTTCGTTTTGATTTGACTTAGTTTAGAAGAGTGCCGAGATCATTTGTATGCATGGGAAGCTTGTTTAAAAGAGCATTCAATAGACTTGCCGTGTGTTTGTAGGACTTGGATTCGCCTTGACGCCGACGTCCGAAGAACTATGTGAGTGGTATTTTAATAAAGATATGTTGTAAAGCCTTGATAAAACCTTGCCTTGCTTTGTTCGGAAATTATTTACAAGCATGAATGATTATTCCTACTTGCAATGAGTATTGTATTTTGCTTTGATGACATTCTCGGAAAGTCCGTATGTGCTAGGGGACTATAAGCATTTGTAGCACAAAGTTTGGAAGTTCGTACGTGCTAGGGGACTATAAGCATTTGTAGCACAAGTCCTTAGTGTTCGGGGACTATAATGCAACGACACCCTTGTTAGAGATCTCTCTTGTCTTGTTTTGCCTTGCCACTGACGGTTTTACCGCGTGGGCTTGTTTGTCCGAGATGTCATCTCTTGTATTACATTGATGTTAGTAAGCATCTCTTGGAGCCTTGAAAGATTTGAAATGAGCTTGATTTATTTCATGTATTGTTTGTTAAAAGATCTCGGATATCATTCATGTAAACCCTTTATTATTTATGCCATTCACTGAGTATCCAAGCTCACCCTCTCTATATATATGTAGGTGATGAGCAGGGCGGCGACGACGCCTAGATGTATTTGTTGATGTATCTTGCCGATGTATTTTGGATTCGTGTTTTTGCATCATCTTGAAGATCATGCTTCTTGGTTATCTTATTGTATTTTGTATTTGACGGCTGAGAAGCCTTTTGGTCAAGATGTATTTTTGTACTCCATTTGTTGTATTAAAGCTATGTAATGATGTATGACATTTCTTTCAACTTATGCACTGCTCTCATGGATTACTTAGTCTTGATTTATTGCTTCCGCATTTGTAAGCCCCATATGTATACTCTGATTTGCGTGTGGATTCTTGTAAGTGGCCTTTGGTAATCTCAGATTACTGGCCATCATGGCACCATTCTACTAGGGGCGGAATGGGGTCGTGACAGGCCCAATCCTGCAACATAAACATAATGGTTACATGCCCTTATTTCTACAACATAAGCGTCATAAACACCATGACTATAAGCCTTTAATCCTGTAATATAAATATCATAGACATAATGGCTATAAGCCCTTGTAATACCTCGTAATGATCTTAGGCTCTATCTCGAAACATCTTAGCCTGGACATCTTAAGAACATATTAGCTTGAACATCTTAAACATATCAACTTAAACATCTTGCACATCTTGAACATTTTAGCTTGAACATCTTACACATATCAATTTGAACATAATATTTTGGCTTAAAGCCCTTGAAAGTTGGCACAAGGCCCTTGGAAGTTGGCATAAAGCCCTTGCATACTTGAAAGTTGGCATAAAGCCCTTGAAAATGGCATAAAGCCCTTGTAACTTGTAATGGCATAAAGCCCTTGTAACTTGTAATGGCATAAAGCCCTTGAAATGGCATGAAGCCCTTGTAACTTGTAATGGCATAAAGCCCTTGAAATGGCATGAAGCCCTTGTAACTTGTAATGGCATATTTAACTTGCAACATATACTTGAAACATAGAAACATACCTGAAACATTCTTGAACTTGTAACATGCTTGAAATATACCTGAAACATACTTGAAACATACGTGAAACATATTTGAAACATACTTGAAATATACATGAACTGATAACATATTGAACTTGTAACATACATGAACTCGTGGCGTATTCGAACTTGTTCTTGAACTTGTAACATTCTTGACTTATAACATGCGTAGCTTGTAACAGACTCAAACGTAGAACATACTTGTATATGCTTGAACTTGCAAACTTACTTAAACTTGTTCATACTTGAACTTGTAAAAGCTTAACAAAGATAGAATAATTCACTTTCTCATGTGGAAGGGTTACATAAACATGTGAAACCTTTGCCCTTATGTTGTGGTTTCTGAATAATTTCCCATTCATGCAAAAACACATAGCTTTCCAATTATTCTGATTCTTCGAAAGTGTCTACCCTTGATAACTCATGACTTCTCTTTCTTAATTGTAACCGTTACATTTGTCACATGAATTAACTTAGCTAACTTAACAGGACATTCCTGATATTTATTAACAAGAAGAGTCATTAATGATCATTAAATGCATAATTACTGTACTACTACTCACTGTGTCGTGATAACGTGCTAGTTCCTCCCTGAGTGTGTCCTGCACGCAATCATAACTTGTAAATTAGTTCTCTTTCCTCTTAAATCATTGAAAGCCAATCCTTGTGTCATTACAGTTCATATGAATTTATAATCATCTTAAAGTTATCAGAAACATATTCTAAAAATACCAGAGAGTCAAGCACGCAAAACTGAACAAACAATATTTTTCCTGAAAATGGGTCCCCCGCTCGAGCGCCACTTTGGCCGCTCGAGCGGATTGAACAATTTACAAAACTGCTGGGAGGTTGTTTTTCCCGCTCGAGCGGGACTTCCGCCGCTCGAGCGGACCAAGCGAAATCCTGAAATTCTGAGCTTTCAATCTCACACCCTAACTCCCCTTCCATGCCATTTTCATGCAACCCAAGGTAAAATTAAGACAATATTTTAACCGAACATCACCATAACATGGATTCTACTTGAGCATAACAAATTAAACAAGATTAGAAGCTTCAACAAGCCATTTCTCTCTCAAATCCCATTCTTGAATTCAAGTTCTTCACATTCTTGAAACATAACACATATATATAACATAATTCCATGGTATACAACCAAAGAGTGAAGTATAATTGCATACAACACTACATATAGTGTCAAAATAATTAATTAATGAGAAACCCTCATAAATCAAGCATGAATCAACCATGAATCATTCGCAAATTTTAAATATAATTTTCAAACATTCCAAATTCTAATTAAACTTGCACATATGTAATTCAACCTACTAATTTCATGATTCTATTTCCAATTTGGGCCAAATCATCAATTAACATCATTACCCAACCTAGGGTTTCAAGAAAACATTGAAATTCAAACAAAATTCAAACTTATTAACCCATCACTTTTCATTCCAATTTTTCCATTAATTAAACACCTAGGATACATGGTCCATCATTTTAACCCATCAATTTAACTCTCAAGATTCCTTACCTCAAGAATTAAGCAAGCCTTGGTGAGATTCCTCCATAATTTCGGAATTCCAATCAGTTGCACATGCTGATCTTCATGCCTTCTTCATTCCTTGGTGGAAAATCTTGATCAAAACTTAGAGAAATTGTGAGGATTTGGGATCAAAACTCTAGGGTTTTCGGACCTAGGGAGAGAGGAGAGAAGAGGGGAAAAGGAAAGTGTGAGAAATGATAAAAAAAACTCTCTTTTTAAGCTGCTGTCCCGTAATTCCCGCTCGAGCGCAGAAATTCCCGCTCGAGCGGACCTGTTTTCAGCACAGATTTCGAAACTTTGAACAGGTATAACTCTCTCATCCGGACTTCGTTTTAGGTCGTTCTTGTGTCCAAATTGAAGCCCCGGAAATAAGCTTTCCAATGGTTCCAACCTCACATTCAAATTCAAAGTGTGGAAAAAGAAAAGGGCAAATGAGTGACGGCTGATCGTAGAATAACTATTCG
This sequence comes from Camellia granthamiana, assembly GCA_036172215.1. Classification (NCBI taxonomy): domain Eukaryota; kingdom Viridiplantae; phylum Streptophyta; class Magnoliopsida; order Ericales; family Theaceae; genus Camellia; species Camellia granthamiana. The sequence continues at coordinate 19,468 of JAXFYN010001379.1, read as the reverse complement.
AATTATAGTCCTTGGTCCAATCTTACTTTACCATCATACCACCACCTCACTCAATACCCCAAAATAAGATAAAACATTCTCAATTCCAATAGATATGGGTGAATTAAAACACATTAACCCCTAATTAAATAAGGATGACTTTTGGGGTCATTACAACACAATGGCCCAAAGTTTCCCAAAATTACACAACAACTTCCAACATATCAAAATGCTAAAATGTAAAGACCAAACTCATAAAGAGGAGTAGGATATCCCTACCTCAAAGGATGAGCTCCAAAGGAGAAGGACCCAAAACCAAAATGCTCCAAACACCAAACTATTCGGATCAAAAAGACGCCCTCGACGATCAACACCCTTTTTGTGAAGACCAAAGGTGAGCAAAACACCCTAGCTAGATCAATACTTAGAGAGAAGTTAAGGTTTTTGAGTGAGAAGCTCTGAAAATGGCGTTTTGGTAAAGTAGGAGAGAGAAGATAATTCAAAAAGTGATTTAAAATGCCCAGTCCCACTCAGTTATACGACAGGTCCGCTCGAGCGTAAGACACTCCGCTCGAGCGTAAAGAAACATAAAACATGGTCCGCTCGAGCGCAATATTGTCCGCTCGAGCGCCAAGACACAGACACAAAGTTCGTCCGCTCGAGCGTAGATTCCAGCCCGCTCGAGCGTAGGTCTCCCCTTCCCAGAACTCTCACCAAAAACACACTGTCCGCTCGAGCTCAATATCCACGCTCGAGCGCAACCAGCTCGAGCGCACCAAACCCGCTCGAGCGTAGAAACCACACTTGCAGAAGTTTTGCAGGTGCACGAAATACTGGATGGGTGCATTCTCCGCTCGAGCGCCAAAATCCCCGCTCGAGCGTACAAGCAACAACAACCTCTCCGCTCGAGCGTACATACCTCCGCTCGAGCGGACCAGCCAAAACTTGGGCAACTAGACTTGGCTCCTAAGCTCAACCAACCTGTAACAAACCTGCCCAACACATCCTATAACTCAATTACAAAGCAAGAAAGGATGTAAACAAGACAATACTCAATTATCAACATCCACGGACACATGTCCGGATCGCTATACAACAAGGGGTAAACCCGGGACCGCTATATAAGTAGTAACGTGTTCTATACCGCGTTGTGATTCACGTGGTATATTTGGTTACTCAAAACCATTTATCGGGTGAATGAAAAATTGAAGCCACAGTGAGCACCATAAAAATGGTATTTTTGGTGAAATTTCCTTTAAGGTTTGAATTAAAGGTTGTCTCACGTTGGTTTTGTAGACAAACTTTGTATGGGTTTATAAGGTTTGGGTTTAGAACTTGAGGTAGGCCCCAAGGGGCACTCAAGTTTTGTAGAATGGAAGGTTATGGGCAAAGTGGGTTAGACCCATTAGACCCAAAATAAACCCACACACATATTGTCATCCGTCCAATTGGTCGGGCAAGCTGGACTGGGCTTGGGAGCGGTTGCGTGGTATAAGGTTGGGTTGGGTTTGTCCAACCCAGTACTAATTTCAAAATGGCTGTCACAGCCGTCCAATTTTTTTCCCACCCAAACAGATGCATATATGTTTGAATTTAAACCAAACAGATTCATATATGTTCAAAATTCAAACCCAAACAGTGTCTTACTTGTTCAAACAATGTTGAACAGGTATTATACTTGTTGGATTCAAACCGAACAGTCACCATTGCATCTATAAATAGACAAGTCCCTCATTTGATTTTTCACTCAATTTTCATCCTCAAATCTGCTATTACTCTCTACATTTTGCTGCATTTAATTTTCTGTGAGAAACAGTGTAAACACAAAGTGTGTTCGTTGTGCGAATAATTTGTAGTGCTACTATTATTCGTTGTTAATCATTTTATCCTGTGAGATAGACGTTCACAATCTGCAAGTACTGTGGAGATGACGAATTTATCTTAAGGACACAATGTTAAACACTAAACTTGATCAAAAATTTGCTCGAGAAAATAATAACGTAAGTGCCTTAATTACTTTTTTGTTTAATTATTTTTTCTGTTCCTGATTTTAATATTATTTTTGTAACAAAATAAAAATTTGTTTGTTACCTATTTATTTTTATACACTATTTTGATTACTATTTTGATTTTTGTAATCAAACAATCTCTTTCATTTCCTTTATTTCTTATGTGTTCTATTTATTGTTAAGTATACAAACAGAATTTATTCTTAATATAGTGAAGATTGTCTAACACCAAATTGACACATCATGTAAAATACAAAGACTATTTGTATAATTTACCCAAAATATTATTAAGAAATGACCAAAATACCCCCCGGGGGAAGGGGAAGTTTACTAAAGATAAACAAATATATGAAACATAAAAATTTCAAAAATAGTTTTCAAAAATTAAACCAAACAAAATCAATTTTTGTTTTGTTTTCTATTTTTTGTTTTCTTTCGGCGTAATATTGTTTTGCAATTTTACTATCCATGTTTCTTGCAATTTAAAAGTCATGTTTAGTAATGTTAACAAATATTTAGAATATATTAGTTTTCATATTCGTTAGATTTTCATATTTCTATAGATTTCCTCTCATAATTTCTTGATTAACACTCCATATAAGTCCTATATATAGGCCACCTCTTGTAATAGTTCAATACACAATATTACAACAATCAGCTTGCTTGTTTTCATTTTTCAGAAAACACTTTTCAAAAAATTCTACTTTCTTATTTTTCATGATTTTTTTGTTTTTACTGAATTTTTTTAATATTTTAAGTAATTTTTTTATTTTTTAGACACACCTAACATAAATACACCTAAAAAGTAAAAAAAAATTATAAAAAAAATCTTTAAAAAATTCATTGAATGCCAAAAATACAAAAAAAAAAAAAAAAAAAAAAACAAGAATTCAATACATTTTTTGTATTTCTATGTATTTATTAATTTTTTAAAATATTTTTTCACAAATTTTTTACTTTTTAGATACATCTAACTAAGGTGCATCTAAAAAAGTAAAAAAAAAATGTTTAAAATTTAAAAAATATTCACTAAAAACAAAAGAAAACGAAAACCAAAAAACTCAATTTTCAAAAAACTTAATCCAGAAAACTCAAACCAAACACACTGAATATTATTCAATATATAGGTATTCTCTCTCTCTCTCTCTCTCTCTCTCTCTCTCTCTCTCTCAATACAATTATCTTAATATAGTATCAGAGCTATAAGATTCTGGTCTGTGTTTCTTGTTCACTGGAGAGCGTTTGGTTGGCAACCTTGCATTTGCTGCCTGCTGGAATTAGTTTTTGAACATACCTGTATTTGTCCCAATCTCCAACAACACCAATAAACCACCACGTCCTCCTCTAGCATCCAATCAGATCCTTCTGTTCCTTCATCACTCAAGATTTTTTTTTTTTTTTTTTTTTTTGTGCTTAGGCACTTTCTCTTAGTTCTCTCCCTTTCAACCTCATATAGGTTTTCTATCTTAAAACCAATTTGAGTTTGAAGGGGGTAATATACCTATATTATGGTGAGCATGGTGATACACAATGTGAATCATCCAAGCCGCTCATTGGCACACCATCTAAGCTGCCCTCTAACGCATCATGTCTTAAGTCGCCCTATGGTACACTCTTTTATCTGTTGTGCTCATCATTCAACACCATGTCATAAGTTATGTGTGTGCCACATCTGCTAGTTCAACATTTGTTCCTATTCAAGTGCCTCCCAAGGCCCATTACATCAATCGCTCCTAATAGGTTCCTCTCACGTTGAACACATCGCTCAATATCGCTCATAGTAGGTCCTTTTATCATTTACCCTAGCAACAGACTCTTTTCAATCACCCTTAGTAGGCTCTTATCGTTTGTCCTAATAGCAGACTCTTCTCAATCACCCCTAACAAGCTCTTTCGTTTGTCATACACAGCAAAGTCTCATTTATTTACCTTTTTTTGTTTTGTTCTTCCAAACTCAAGTTAGTTTACCTACTTGAGTTTGAGAGGAGCTATTAAAGTATATCTACAATATATTGCTTTCCATATTTCTGTAGGTTTCCTTATTCTCATGGTTTCTTGATTAACACTTTATATAAATTCTATACATAGGCCACCTTTTGTAATAATTCAATATACAATATTACAACAATATTATTCAATTTACAGATATTCTTTCTCTCTCTCTCTCTCTCTCTATACAATTATTGTAACTGAAAATCCTAAGTGATTCGTGATTAGATCAAGATTAAAATATTCCAAATCCCAATTATTCAAAACACTCAATCTAAAATCAACAAGCACTTACGAGAGTGATTTTAGATTGTTTGTTTTTTAGGAATAAACAATAAATCGACACAAATGATTTTTTACGTGGAAAAACCACAATTGAAAAACCTTCAATTGTAATAAAAAACCACGGGCGAACCGCCACTAATCAATCCACTACAGAAGGAAGAAAGATTACAAAGATAACACACAAATTACTGAACTCAGTCAATTTGTCTTCGAATCTTCTGTAACTCTTTCGCCACACCTTCGTCACGGAACTGATCCTGAAGTTGAACCCACAACTTCGCTTGTCGAATTAACGACTACGTATAGAATCAAACGACTTTTGAAACTCTACGTTTTAACCTTCGGAATTCACCGAAGAGCACTCTCTTGAATACAAAGTATCAACCTCCTTGATGTATGAATCTCAATGCATAAGTTCAAAACTCTCTCAAGAACATCAAGGAAAACTCACAAAAAACTCAGAAGAACACTTCAAACAAAACCCTAGAACTCTTGAATAGGATCTAGGAAAAGTAATCCTAAAAATAACCTAAACAGGTATAAATAGAAATTCTGAGTCCGCAATCTCCGCTCGAGCGCTCCACAGCCCGCTCGAGCGGCTTCAACAAAATATGCGTGTAACAACATAGGGTTCCACTCGAGCGCGAAATCACACTCCTCAGTACTTTTACAGACCTATTAAACTACTGAGATACCACAAACTCCGCTCGAGCGCAATAAACCCCGCTCGAGCCGGAAAGACAAAAATATAGAAAATTTTACAACTTTAACAACTCAAAGTTTTGTACCCGGATTTGACAATAAAGGGACCTAACAATCTCCCCCTTTGTCAATTCCCGGACAAAACCATTCTAAACATTTTTCTTTAAACACACGCACTAGACAAGATTAAAAACACAAACAAAACAACTCCAAACTCAAAACAATCTTGTTATGAAGAATCCACCTATCCCACTTCATCCAACATTTACCTGTGTAAAAATAATCAACATACCAAAACAAAACAAAACAAAACTGTGGAATAGCATCAGAAGTGAAATGTATCATGCCAAAGTATCATGCCAATCAAAATATCTGTCATGAACAAAGTATCATGCCAATCAAAATATCTGTCATGAACAAAAAATGTACCAATATCCAAAGTCATATGAACCAATGTATCAATATCAAAATATACAAAATGACAAAAGATGCCAATAGCAAAATATCCAAAATGACAAAGGATGTACCGATATCTACCAATATCTATTCCAAGATCCAAAACATCAAAATACCATGCCAATGTCCAATGTAATATCTGTTCCAAGATCCAAAACATCAAAATACCATGCCAATGTCCAATGTAACAGATATGATATCTCCCCCTTTTTGGCTGGGAAATGGAAACAAATCATGCATCAGGAGGTGGGGCTTGGGAAGACTGAATGAGATGGGCTAGCTGAGTGAGAGTCTGCTCCATCTGACCCAGACGACCATCAAACGCATCAAAGCGGGCATTGAGAAAATCCAAGCGCCGGGTCATGACCTCCTGTAACTGCTGAATCTGAACATGAAGATCGGGAGGAGGAACAGGATCCTCACCACCTGCTGCAGCGGCATCAAACTCCGCCTCCTCAGCGAGGCCAGCAGTGACACCTGCAGAATGACCAACCCGAGACGACGCCCCCTTAACATGAGCCCTACTTTGTGACACAGTTTTTTTTGTAAAAGGGCGAGAAGGGTAGCCAAACTCATCATCTTCTAAAACCGGGACCGCAAGATCAGACAGAAGACGGTTTATCAAACAACCATATGGAAGGCCAAGCTGTTTATTTCCATGAACACCGATCATCTTTTTGATAATAAGGGTGGCTAGGTCAAAAGACATGTGATGAGCAATACAGTATAAAATGAATCCTTGGTCTTGCTTAATCTCAGAGGAGTGAGTGGTCACAATGATGTTGGCACAGACAATGAGATTAAGCAGTCTGAACTCCGGAAGAAGTTCAAACTGTTTAATCAAATCGCCTTTAGGCCAATGATGAGAAACACCACATAACTCCTTAGCCACAGTATCAAAATTACAAGTAGGGCGTTCGGTGGGAAAAGGATGGTGCTCGGGAAAGACTTGCTCAATCTTAAGGAGCTAGCGTATGAGTTCAGGGGTGACAGAAATAGATTTGGACCTAACCCAGGTTTTGAAAAAAGGCTCAAAATCACGAATACCCTCCATATTACAGTAGAATTCTCGAACCCAATCGAGATTCTGACGCCCAGAAAAAGATAAAACTAAGTCACCACCCAGAGGGTCGAACAAAGAACGAATGTGGATGGAATCAAATGTACCCGGTTGAACATTTCGTTTTAAATGAACTGTCCGAGACTCAAAAGATGTATGGAAAGACTTGGACTGTTTAGCGGACTGAAATCTCACAGAATTATAGGTGGGGCGAGACACTGTGGCCTTACGGCGTTTAAGAGCAGGAGCAGACATGACTAGGGAGAACACAACCAGAACCCAACAACCCACAAAAGCCAAAAACCAAACCAAACAAAAACCAAATCAAACCATTAGTCCAGTAAACAGTTCATTAATTAAAACAAGGCATGAAAACAGTCCAGTAAACATTCCAAACACATAATGCAATAGATGTATAAGAATGAAATCCCCAATGTGCAATGCAAAACATCAAGCATGAGACAAAACCAATACCCTCAAAGCCACACTATGTTATACCCAAGAGACCACTGCGAATCCAAACCCAAAAAACAATCAAGGAGACATGAGATCACAAAACAAAAAACAGAAACCCTAGGTCTAAGACACAACAAGGAAAGGTACTAAAAGAAAGAGAGTACTATTCAGTGAAGGTGTGTGAGAGAAAGGAAAAAAAATGAAACACAAAACACCCAAAAACCCCGAAATACGACCCCCAAAAGTGCTGAAATTATAAAAAAAAACAGAGGAGAAGAGAGGAAACAACTTACCAAAGGTGAAATCGGCGATAGAGAGGAAGAATGAAGGTGGAATCCAGCCCAACACTTGCACAATCCAAACCCTAGGTCTGAGAGATATGAAAAGAGGGAAAAAAAATGACTGAAGAGTCGAGAGAGGGATTTAAATACAAATGGTGTCCGCTCGAGCGTACTTAGGACTGCTCGAGCGGGAGGCAATGCAAGCTGAAGGCAGCTCAAGCGCTAATACTGCAGCTCGAGCGCAAAAATCCCTCTTTCAGAACTGTGAAACCAAGAACAAAATGTTGCAAGGGTGAAAAATACGCTCGAGCGTAAAAGAGGCCGCTCGAGCGGAAAACTTTTTTTTTTTTTTTTTTTAAATAAAATAAAAACACCTAGGATGTCCTATAACAAGCAAGGTGACCAAGTGAAAGACTATACCACAAGGACAAACGAATCCATCAATCATGAGTCCTGAAAATTTGAGAAAAGAGTTGAGACACCATATCATGAATAAAACAGATAGTATTAAATCAAAGCCATAAGCATCATAAGAATGCATAACTCAAAAACACACATGAGAGCTCACATAAACAATATGTGTGTGTGCAATCCTTGAGAGCCACAAAGCTAGAGTTAATCCTCTTAGTGATCTGATGGCTGGATCTCCGACAAGGGCAACTGACTATCACAGAGAAAAGTCAAACCACTAGGAATCACGGGGTATTTGTTGAGTAAAAGCGGAGGCTCCCCCTCAAGTAATGATCCTTTTAATTTTTTTTCTTTTAATTTTTCTTTCTTGTGGGCACTCACTGGTGGCATACATTCTCAAGAGTATGGAGACCAAACCACAGAAGAATGAAATCAAAAGGATGGTCTGGTTGGTGCCTTTGAGGTAGCCTTTTCCTAATGCCTAGATATCATGTACTGAGGGAGAAACCATGGAAGTGAAAAAAGATGGTAGATGGTTAAGAGACTCAACATCACCCATGATGTACTAGTATAGGTCAATGCCTCTGAAACAGTACAAGAAACACTGTCAGTGGTCTATAGAGAACTTTGATCACTTGTGCGGAAACCCCTGCAACAGTTTATCTCAAGGATGTGTACAGAATGAGATCATGAAGTAAATGAGTATGGGCATGCAGAATGAGCTATGAACAACGAAATAATGAGATCTTGTAAGAATCATGAGTAGTGTTCATAAAAAGATTTGGTGCAAAAATATCAGGACTTAATAACAATGAGATTTAAACATCCAAGAATAGTAAGCCAACCACTCACACTCACCTCACATAAAAACATGAAACAACCTAGTTACTGAGCATTACACCCAAGGTCTTTCTAAGAAACTCAAATCGAAGAAGATCAAAGGGTTTTGTAAAAATATCAGTTTTTTGATGCTCAGTAGGTACATGTTCCAAAACAACAAGGCCTTCATCCACTAACTCTCGAATAAAATGATGACGGATGTCAATATGTTTGGTGCGAGAGTGTTGGACAGGATTTTTTGAAATGTTTATGGCACTTGTGTTATCACAAAAAAGAGTGAGAGTATTCTATTCTATTCCATAATCATGAAGCATTTGCTTCATCCATAGCATTTGAGCACAACAACTCCCTGCAGCAATGTACTCAGCCTCAGTAGTTGAAAGAGAGATGGCATTTTACTTTTTACTATGCCAAGAAACCAAATTATTCCCAAGGTAAAAACATCCCCCGGATGTACTTTTCCTATCATCAGCACACCTTGCCCAATCGGCATCAGAAAAACCAGTAATTTCAGCTGTAGTATCAGTGGAAAACCAAACCCCATACCCCAAGGTCCCATTAACATATTTGATGATGCGTTTTACCGCAAGAAGGTGAGACTCTTTAGGACTGGCTTGGTAACGGGCACAAACACTGACACTGAAAGAAATATCAGGACGACTGGCTGTGAGATACAAAAGACTCCCTATCATACTCCTATAAAGGGTAGGATCAACATCAATACCAGAGGAATCTTTGGAAAGGTGAAGACTGGTGCTCATGGGAGTGCGTGCATGTTTGGTAGACTCAAGACCAAACTTTGACACAAGATTTTTTGCATACTTGGACTGGGAAACAAATATACCCGAAGGAGACTGTTTAATTTGAAGACCCAGAAAATACGACAACTCTCCCATCATACTCATCTCAAACTCATGTGTCATGCAATCCGAAAAATATTTCACAAGATGATCAACAGTGGAACCAAACACAATATCATCAACATATATTTAAGCAACAAGAATATGAGACTTAGTATGTTTCACAAATAAAGTCTTATCCACAATACCCCTTTGAAAATCATTATCAAGAAGAAAGGTAGTAAGTCTATCATACCAAGCCCGAGGGGCTTGTTTCAACCCATACAAAGCCTTGTCTAACTTGTAGACATGATTAGGACATTTAGGGTCCTCAAACCCTTTTGGTTGCTCAACATAAGCCTCTTCCTTTAAGTACCCATTCAGAAAAGCACTTTTCACATCCATTTGAAACAATTTAAAGCCAAGAAAACATGCAACACCAAGCAAAATACGAATAGATTCGAGACGTGCAACTGGGGCAAACGTCTCATCATAATCAATACCCTCTACTTGTGTGTAGCCTTGAGCAACCAACCTAGCTTTATTTCTAACAACAGTACCATTCTCATCAGATTTATTTTTAAAGATCCACTTGGTACCTATCACATTCATGTCTCTAGGTCTAGGAACAAGAGTCCAAACTTTGTTACGTTCAAATTGACCTAATTCTTCATGCATAGCATTGACCCAACTATCATCTAGCAAGGCCTCTTTAAAATTCTTAGGTTCAATTAATGAAACATAACACATATGTGATACCTCATCCCGAATCTGTCATCGGGTTTTCATTCGATCCGAAACACTTCCAATCACTTGTTGAGCTGGATGATTCAGTTTCACCCTTGCTGATGGTTTAAGTTCGGGACTTGCGGTGACAGTAGTAACAGGACTGATGTCCCTTTGAGCACTTTTTGGACTTGAACTTACCTGTGAGGATGGTGCTGTAACAATTTCTTGTGATTGAACCTCAGTTTCTCCTTGATTTTGTGGTTCAGTATTCAAGTTTGGAGACTCACCAGTATCATCCTCATTTGTTGCTTGAGTAGATGCACCTGTGTCATCTATAACCACATTGATAGATTCCATTAAGGATAAAGTTCGCAGGTTATAGACTCGAAAAGCCCTACTGTTGGTTGAATACCCTAGAAAAATACCTTTATCACTTCGGGAGTCAAATTTGCCCAATGGCTCTCTATCTTTGAAGATGTAACACTTACTCCCAAAAGTTTTGAAGTATTTTATATTAGGTTTCAGACCCTTCCACAGTTCATAAGGAGTTTGTAAAGTGCCGGGCCTTAAATACACGCGATTTATAACATAAACAGCAGTATTTAGGGCTTCGGCCCAAAACTTTGGAGGAAGACTTGTACTAAGGAGCATGACCCCAACCATTTCTTGAACAACTCTGTTCTTCCTCTCAACCACTCCATTTTGTTGTGGAGTAATAGGTGCAGAAAATTCATGCTTAATACCATGCATATCACAAAAATCCGAAAACGAACTATTTTCAAATTCACGACCATGATCAGTTCGGATTCTTATGATACGCCCAATGGAAACACCCTGTTCATTTTGGATTTTAAGGACTAAGGCCTGAAAAGCATTAAACGTATCAGATTTTTCCTTTAAAAAGTTTACCCATGAAAACCGAGTAAAATCATCAACAGCTAGAAAAATATATCTTTTACTTCCAATGCTTTCAGTGTGAGTAGGACCCATTAAATCCATGTGAACTAATTCAAGAGGACGTTTGGTTGTAAAGCTGTTCACTTTTTTATGAGGGGCATGGGTTTGCTTTCCAAGTTGACATGGTCCACACACATGGCTCAAATTCTTACCCAGTTTAGATACTCCTCTCACAAGCTCTTTGTTGGCTATCTTAGTTAGGTCTTTGAAATTCATGTGACCTAATCTTCGATGCCACAGATCAATGTTACTTATGATGGCTAAGTGACAAGTGAGATCATTAGAAGTAAGAATCCCATAGCAGTTATCAGATGTGCGAACCCCATGTAAGACAGTATTTCCCTTTTTATCCAAAATTTCACATTTATTTTTTGAAAACAATACTTCATGATGGGAATCACACATTTGACTAATGCTCAAAAGATTTGTTTTAAGGCCATCAACAAGTAAGGCATTATCTAGCTTAGGAAGACCAGCAACACTTATAGAGCCCTTACCAATGACTCTCGAAGTGCCGCCATCTCCAAAGGTAACAATTCCTCATTCATATTTTTCAAGGGAGGTGAAGTAGGATTTGTTACCGGACATATAACGAGAGCACCCACTATCAAGATACCACATGTGTGAGGCTTTTAGAGCAGTGTGAGCAACAAAACAAGTTAAATCATCTTTTCTAACCCAAATCTTTTTAGTCTTGGTGTTTCGCCTAGTCATGTAAGGTTGTCTCCTAACCCAAAAAGTATTAGAATTTCTACCCTTTTGAGACACCTTACCAAACAGTTCAAAACAGTAAAGACGAATGTGGCCATACCTACCACAGCGATGACAAATAAAAACAGGTTTTACCTCCCTTTTGTTGATCTTTCCTGCTTTCGGTTGATGAAGAGAGGAATCATCCTGGTCTACCTTCAATTTTCCTTTTGCTTGAGTCTTCAGGTTATGTGAGGTAGAGGCCTGTCCTTTGTGAGCCGTCGCACCATAGCCTAGCCCACTTTTGTCAGAACCCATTTGTTGAGACCCGAGTATGTCTTCTAGAGATCTGGATCCTTTGTTCCACATGGCAATTGTTGCTCTAGCGATATGGAGTTCTTCATCTTTCTGACTGACTATCTCTTCCAATGCAGCTTGTGACAACTCAAGACTTTCAAGCTTTTCTTTATATGTGGAATATACCTTCAGAAGTTCATTCCTTTCAGTTTCACATGATAGAAGTTTTCCACATAAGTCTTGCCTGTCACTTGAGATCTGGATGACATTCTGTTTTGCTATTGCAAGTTCTCCTTTGAGCCGGACAATCTCGCTCTCACATGTTTTGAGCTTGAGAGAGAGTTTGTCGTTGGTTTTGGACAAATTCAGAGATTCCTCGTACAGCTTCTCGTAAGCTTGTTGTAGTTCATCGCCATTGATCTCATCATTGTCTTCAGATGTTTCATCATCCTCCTTTTTTTCTTCATTCTCCTTGACCTCATCCAATCTAGCAACCAATGCAGACAAGTTGCTGGATGGAGGTGAAGGTGAATCTCCTCTTTCATGAAATTGGCTCAGAATTTCCCATGCATCTTTAGCCTTTGTGTAGTGAACAACCCGTTGCTGTTCTTCATTAGAAATTGCTCCACGAATAATGATCAGGGCTCTCTGATTGCCCGGATTATCTGCACTTTCTGTATCTTCTTCAATGGCTTGCCAACCTTCTGGTTCAAAGGCTCTAAGAAAAGCCCTCATTCTGATTTTCCAGTACAAGTAGTTAGTCCTATCAAAGGTGGGAGCATGATGCAAGTTCTGACCACGAGCTACTTCCGAAGGCTTTGGAAGAGGTTGAGTAAAAGTGGTCCAAAATGCCATGAAAGCACTATCCCCGTCCTCACCGGATTCAGGTTCTTCGGGTTCTTGCTCTGACCCGCTTTCATCATCCCAAGTCACAGTGTAGACTTTCTTTCGATTCTTTTTCGAAGGGCACTCAAGAGACATGTGACCAAACCCTTGACATTCATAGCACTTGACCCCTTGCCCCCTTACAACCTTCTTTTCAGGTTTTTGAGCAAATTTTGGTGGAAAAGTTTTGGGTTTATCATTGCTCTTATCTTTTGAAATAGGGTCTCTGAAATTAGGCTTCTTTTTCAAAAAAATTTTAAACTGTTTTGTGAGCATAGCGGTCATCTCAGACTCTAAATCAAATTCAGTTTCCGGAGGTTTTGCAGTCTCATGAGCACTCGTGAAAGCCACATTTTCTTTTTGTTTTTTCTTTGAAATTTGGTGGGCTTCATAAGTCTGCAAATTTCCAACCAATTGATCAAGCTTGAGGGTATCAACATTCTGAGCCTCCTCAATGGCTGTCACCTTTGATTGGAACCTCTCGGGAAGGGACCTCAAAATTTTTCCAACAACTTTAGCTTCCGGGATTTTTTCACCGAGAGTGAAACAGGAATTCACGATATCACTGAGTTTTGCATAGAAATCATCAAACGTCTCATCGTCGCGCATAAAAAGGGTTTCAAAGGCGGAGGTGAGACGTTGAAGTTTTGACCTTTTGACAGAGGTAGTACCTTCGTGAATCGTTTCAAGAATATCCCACGCCTCTTTTGCTACCTCACACGTGCAAATTCGACGAAATTCTTCAGGTGTGACGGAGCAAAAGAGGAAGTTGAGAGCCTTGCTGTTCCAACTCGAGTTCTGGTAATCAGTTGTGTCCCATTTATCAAGGGGTTTAGGAATATCAATGCCATCAATGGTGACAATAGGTTCACTCCACCCAAAGACCACGCAGTGCCAAACTTTCTCATCGATGGATTTTAAGAATGCTCTCATACGACCTTTCCAATAAGAATAGTTTGTACCGTCGAGTAAAGGAGGTCTATGAGTCGAGTTACCTTCACGAATAGAATCCATAATACTAGTCACACAAAATCACACTCCTATAGTTTTGATAAAACAAAGAGTGACCTGCTCTGATACCAATTGAAAATCCTAAGTGATTCGTGATTAGATCAAGATTAAAATATTCCAAATCCCAATTATTCAAAACACTCAATCTAAAATCAACAAGCACTTACGAGAGTGATTTTAGATTGTTTGTTTTTTAGGAATAAACAATAAATCGACACAAACGATTTTTTACGTGGAAAAACCACAATTGAAAAACCTTCAATTGTAATAAAAAATCACGGGCGAACCGCCACTAATCAATCCACTACAGAAAGAAGAAAGATTACAAAGATAACACACAAATTACCGAACTCAGTCAATTTGTCTTCGAATCTTCTGTAACTCTTTCGCCACACCTTCGTCACGGAACTGATCCTGAAGTTGAACCCACAACTTCGCTTGTCGAATTAACGACTACGTATAGAATCAAACGCCTTTTGAAACTCTACGTTTTAACCTTCGGAATTCACCGAAGAGCACTCTCTTAAATACAAAGTATCAACCTCCTTGATGTATGAATCTCAATGCATAAGTTTAGAACTCTCTCAAGAACATCAAGGAAAACTCACAAAAAACTCAGAAGAACACTTCAAACAAAACCCTAGAACTCTTGAATAGGATCTAGGAAAAGTAATCCTAAAAATAACCTAAACAGGTATAAATAGAAATTCTGAGTCCGCGATCTCCGCTCGAGCGCTCCACAGCCCGCTCGAGCGGCTTCAACAAAATATGCGTGTGACAACATAGGGTTCCACTCGAGCGCTTGAGATCCCGCTCGAGCGCGAAATCACACTCCTCAGTACTTTTACAGACCTGTTAAACTACTGAGATACCACAAACTCCACTCGAGCGCAATAAACCCCGCTCGAGCGGGAAAGACAAAAATACAGGAAAATTTACAACTTTAGCAACTCAAAGTTTTGTACCCGGATTTGACAATAAAGGGACCTAACGGTAACAAATAAAATAATTGAACTTCAAAATGGTTGTGTAATTGCATTCTTATGTATATACAATTATTGTAACAAATAAAATAATTGATCTTTAAATGGGGTGTGTAATTGTATTCTTATGTACAAATTGTGATCCTGGTTTTATGTTAGTAGTTTGTCATCCTGTGTCAATGATCAAATGTTTCGAATGCATGGTATCTAGTTGCTCTCCCATTGTTACTTTTGTTAGCAGTTGATCAAGTGAACTCTTTGAATCAATAATTTTTTCTAGTCATGCACAGTTTGTGCAGTTGAACTAAGAACATAGTTCAGAATTCATTTTGTAGTTTGGTACACAATAGTCCGTCAATCAGGAACTTCACTTAGAGATCAAGAGTTGTCATGATGAATTAAGCGTTCCTTTACTAGATGTGTTACTCGTATTCAAGTCTCATTTCCATGCCATGTAGTTTTTCATTCCTCTTTCTTTTTTTTTTTTCTCTAATATATCCGTATGAGTTAAATAATCGAACATAGCCTCAATATATCTTGGAAAATTTTAAAATTCACTAATATCCAAAAAAATTAGGAATCATTCCTGAATTTTAATTTAAAAAGAAAATTTGAATGGCCCATCATTTAATGTGTAAAGGGAAAATTTCCCCTTTATTTTTAACATGTGTGCTTGCATCATTTTAGTTCGTGGCATTAGCGCCACCTATTTTTGAATTTATTTATAAAAATAGTAAGTGAAAAGGGAATAACATTTCTCATTACGCTCGATTTGTCTACGTGAAAATTTTTTTCCATAAAATATTTTTTGCTTTTTCTGTCATTTGGTACAACAGAAAATAAAAGTCAATTAATGAAAAATATTTTCCATAGTCAATGAAAAACAAGCCTATTTGGGCAAAAATAAGTTTTTCGAACAACAGTTTTATTAGTGTTATCACATTACCACTACAATCATCATCTCCACTACCGCCACCGCCACCGCCACCGCCACCGCCACCGCTACCATCTCTACCTGCACCGCCCTACAACCACCGCTACTACTATCTCTTCCTCATTACTACTACCAATGTTTTGAAACTTGGACCGTTGGTCAAACCGGAAAAGCGACTGGGTCACGGGTCACCGATTCAACCATCGGACGAGCTGGAATCGAACCGGAACGTCATAATTACCTATTGAATATATTAATATTTTATTTTTAAATTTAAAAAATAGGAATTAAGATCCATTAATTAAAAATATTTTATACTTTAAGATATATATAATTTATATAAATATGTTTACCCAATATATATTTATACATGTATTTTTTATGTTAATATTGTTCATAAAAATGTTAATTATAATACTATTAGGAAGAAAATTAATTGAATACAATAAATAATATACATTTGCTCTTTGTAGAGTAATGCTAGGGATACCAAATTTTTTACTATTGTTCGGGGTGTCCTAAATAAGTGTACTTTTTGTCTTTTTGGACTAAAAAATTGAGGTTGAAAATATGGATGTTTGGGTTAACTTTTTAACTTTTTATGGAAATATGTGTAATAAAAAATTGTAAAAATTGATTTGTAGGGAAAAATTCGAATTGGGAGTTGTGCAGCCGCAATTGTTGACTTTTGGTGAATAGTGTTAACTTTTTAACTTTTTGAGTAACTTTTTGACTTTTTAGCTTTTTTGAGAGTACCCAAACTTGACATAAATAAATGACCAAATGTCTCACATACACTCATGTGAGACATTTGATCATTTATTTAGTAAAAAATTTGAAACACTAGCATTTTCCTTATACTAAATGAAGGCTGTTGGTCCAGTGGCAGTGCTTTGCACTCATATGCGCGAGGTGTCATATTCGACTCCTAAGCATAATTTTTTCAATGTTTACACCCAGGCGCATTGAAGCTTACCATCCCTGGCCAGTTTCCTCAACCCGGATCTAGTTCGCTGGTTAATCTAATTTAATTGCAGGTTTTACCGATTTAATTGTAAGATGCCAGTTTTGCAATTGAAACGAGTTGTGGGTATATCTAGATCCGTTAACAGGTCGATCAGTTTGGGTTTCAGAACATTAACTACTATCACCATCACACCATCACCACAGCCACTAGTATCACCATCGCTACACCACTCCCAACAACGCTACTACCACCACTAACAATGCAACTATTAATACATTAATTTTAAAGACGCAACCAAATATAAGAAAATATTTTCTTTTCAAGAAAAAGTTTCCTATAAAAAGTATTTTTCAAAAAAGTTTTTTTTTAGAAAATATTTTCCTCTGAAATCAACGGAGCGTACATCAAAGACTGCAAAATTTATAAATCTTATGTTTGTCATATACATGCACCTTAAAGTTGTATGTTGTTAAGACTTTTTTTTTTCTTCTTAATTTTATGTTTTTTGTGTTTGAGATGAAATTAACTTTTTTTTTTTTTTGAAAGTCAGCCATTTGGTAACACACGTTTTCAGTTTTCTATTTATATTTACAAAAATTTTAAAAGCTTAAATAAAAACGTGTTTGGTAAAATTTTTTATTTATAAATCAGTGGTCTCAGTTTATAAATTTGACCAAAAAATGAAAACACAAAAAATGTGTTTCCGTTTTGAGTTTTTTTTTTTTACCATCCAATACTAGCCACCACCCGCCACCATTTTCCGCCACCGTCTTCTACCACCACC
Organism: Camellia granthamiana; assembly: GCA_036172215.1. Lineage (NCBI taxonomy): Eukaryota > Viridiplantae > Streptophyta > Magnoliopsida > Ericales > Theaceae > Camellia > Camellia granthamiana. Next base: position 1,925 of record JAXFYN010001379.1, on the reverse strand, counting down.
ACCCACCCCCCACCACCACCACTCACCACCCACTTGCTACCACCACCTATCACCCATCACTCGCCACCACCACCACCACCACCCACCACCCACCTGCCATCCACCTGTCACCACCCGCCACTACCATCCACCGCCCGCCACCACCCGCCACCTACTTGCCACCATCACTCACCACCCACCTGCCACCCACCCACCACCACCACCACTATCACTCACCACCCACCCGCCACCCACCTGCCATTACCACCCATCACCTACCACGACCACCACCACCACCCACTCGCTATCACCTACCACCCGCCACCGTCACCCACCCACCCACCACCACCACCACCATCCGCCACCTACCCACCACCATCCGCCGCCACCACGACCACCACCCACTAGTTACCACCCACCACCTACCCACCACCACCCGCCATCCGCCACCCACCTGCGACCACCACCCACCACCCGCTGCCACCACTACCACTACCACCACCACCACCACCACCCACTCGCTACCACCCACCATTCGCCACTGTCACCCACCCACCCACCACCACCACTCGCCACCTATGCGCCGCCACCACCACCTACTCACCACCCGCCGCCGCCACCACCACTACTATCACCACCCACTCGCTACCACCTACCACCCGCCATTGTCACCCACCCATCCACCGTCACCACCCGCCACTCACCACCACCTGCCATCCGCCACCCACCTACCGCCACCCACCTACCACCCGCCACCACCACCACCACCACCACTCACTCGCTACCACCCACCATCCGCCACCGTCACCCACCCACCCACCCACCACTACCACCCGCTACCTACCCGCCACCACCCACCATCCGCCATCTGCCACCCACCACCCACCACCACCACCACCACCCACTCGCTACCACCCGCCACCGTCACCCACCCACCCACCCACCCACCCACCAGCTACCCACCACCCACCGTCACCACTTTCCACCACCACTTGTCATTTCTCATTCTTTTTTATATTTTTAAAATTTTTTAAACATTTTGTCAATTACCAAATGCGTTTGTAGTTTATGTTTTTCTAAAAATAAACAAAAACCAGTTTATAAAATTTTTGTAAATATAAACTGAAAACGTAAACGTTACCAAACACAAGTATATCTTACAAAGAGCCAAGTGTTTACTTCCTTAATTCAATTTTTTCTTAGAGAGAATTAAATCCATGACCTCCCCTTGAGGACTAAACCCTTAAGTCATATTTGATTCACAAAATTAATAGTGAAAATATTAATAATCCCATCAAATTAGTGGTATTCATTATCCAATTGGATTAGTATGATAAATTATTTCATTGTTTGTCATTTGATTTGCATTGAATAAGAAAACACATGAAGGTAAAAGAGTCTTTTTATTTTATTTCCTAACTCAGGATATGCAATCTTACCCCTACCCCATTACTAATAATCCTACAAATTTGTTAGATTAATTATCTATTGAATTAATAATCCTGAAATAAAATTTTAAAACAAATATAAGATTATTGGGTCCACAGATTAATAATCTCAATCCCATATTCTAATCATGTCAATTAAAATTTGTTCTAAGGAGACTCATTATGGCTAATTAAATTAGACTTTAGTGGTTAGTTTGAATAAAAAGTAAAGACAAAAATATGAGTTATTAGTAAGGCACATTTGTTGCATTGTTGACAATGGTAATGTTGTCCTAATCACTGATTCACAAGGCACCCGCCGCGGGGCTTCATAGCCCACCTCACTTAAATATTGTCTTTTACGAAATCAATTTCATTTATTGTTGAGAGTTGTCTCTTATGTTCATTATTTTCTTCAAAAAGCTAACAACCCGATATTAATTTTCCACATAATCATTAGATTGTTTGTCACTATCTCAATTTTACTGTGGAAATCGTCAATTTGTACTACCATCTTGA
>JAXFYN010001378.1:0-31918 GCA_036172215.1 Camellia granthamiana | reverse complement strand
TTAATCATGAATAGCAATGCTCATTAAACAATTATGCATCATAAGCTGTTACGTGGCACAAAATTGATAGGATTACAAATTTCCTGAATTTTTTTTTTTTTTTTGTTATTTGTAATATGGTCCCTCAATGTATAATGTAAAGTTCTAGGTAATAATACCACATTAATTGGATCACTTGAGAAATAATCACTGTATTTGGTTTTAATTTTCTGAATTTAATTTTTTTAAATTGAATTTTTATTTTTTTTATATATATTTTTTGTTTTTAGTGAATATTTTTAAAAATTTAAGCAAATTTTTAAAATTTTTTTAGATGCACCTGACTTAGATGTATCTAAAAAGTAAAATATTTGTAAAATAATATTTTAAAAAATCAATAAATAAGAATATAAAAAATGTATTGAATTTTTGTATTTTTTTTTTTTGTGTTTTTTGTATTTAGTGATTTTTATAAATATTTTTTTCACAAATATTATACCTTTTAAGTATATTTATGTTAGGTGTATCTAAAATTAAAAAAATTGCTTAAATTATTAAAAAAAAATCAATAAAAACAAAAAAAAATATGCAAGAATAAAAAAACTCAACTTTCTGAAAAATGAATTCTGAATTATGAAACCAAACAAGCTGAATAAAACTTTGATATAATAAGTGAATTTGACAATTGATTTTGATTCAAGCCAATAATGGGCATGTGATCCGCTCAAAGCGGATAAGTATTTCTGTTGCCAATCTTTCATTAATTTTATTTTGTGAGAATCATATTATTACAATTTGGAAGTAGGTTGATGCGGAGTGTTTGGCTATAAATTTTTTAGAATTTATGGACAAATAAGGTAAAGGGTAAAAATTTTAATTGATGTGAAATGACATGTATTCGGAATAACTTGAGATTCAATAGAAACATGAAAAACGATGTCACGATTAATACCTATCGCTTTGTCATGTTGTTCAATAAATTTTGGCCAAATTTCACTGTTTAGGCTGCCAAACACACGTTTTTGCTATTTTTGAAAAGATTTGTTTTCTAATTATTTGGAGAATCCGTTTGAGGCTAGAGTTTTTTTTTTTTTAGAATATTTTAATTTTTATTCTAGTTTTTAGATTTGAGTTTAACTCAAATCTTTCTATTTTTGATAAATTTTGTATTGTGTTAGAATTAGGCTTGATTAATAAGTTTTATCTTTTTTCCTAACTTATTTCGTATTGTAATTAGGGTTAGCTCTTCTATAAATAAGTGCGGTAAGCCTTAGAGAAAATCAATTTATTATTGAGAATTAATGGCCATGTTTGGTTTGTCTCTTGCAAGGCAATTTTTCACTACAACAAAAAACATTTTTGGGGACATTTTTTAGCAACCAAATTGAAATTAATCACCAATTTTATGTAATCGGCGACAATTTAATTGTAAGTCGCCAAAAATTACACTATTGGCGATGAGTTAAGATTTTTAGTCGCTAAAAGGTTTGGTGCCAAATTAATTTTTTGGACGGGAGCGCCAAAAATATTTTCGCGACCAAATTAACATATAGCGGTGAAATTTTGGTCGCCGATTGTAAAGTTTTGGCGATAGAAATGAAATAGTCGTGGAAAAGATGAACGGTACTTATGGCGACTGAAGGATTTTTGTCGCCAATAACTTAGCAAACGAAACTACGTCGTTTTGCATTTTTCATTTTTTTTTTTTTTTAAAGACTAGACTGACCCTTTTACTGAATAAACAAATAAGCTCTAACTCCCTCTCCCTCTCACTCTCACACACACTCTCTCTCAATCCACAACCTCAAACAGCGCAAAATAGAGGTATGTCTCCCTCTCTCTCTCACTTTCTCACACCGCCTCCTCCTCCTCCTCCTTTTCGTCTTCGTCTCTCTTCCTCTCTCTATCTCTCGCCACCGATTAATTTCCACCGACAGCATTCACTTCTCTCTCTCTCTGATATTTTGAAGACAGATATGTTATATATATATATGAGTATATGATAAATATACGATAGATTGTTGTCCTAAAATCTGTCTTCAAGGATTTATATATATATATATGAGTATATGATAGATTGGAGTCCTAAAATCTGTCTTGAACGATTTATATATATATATATATTAAAATCTGTCTTTTAAATATATATTAAAATCTGTCTTTTAAATTTTTTCCCCCTTTTATTGGAATATGTTGCTCTTTTAAATTTTTAACTAAATGCACTTTTATCAACAATGAATTTGAAATTGATTGATTTTTCTTCAAGCATGGAGTGATCTTGTGAGTGAACCCATTGTGTTGTTTGTACCAGAATTATCCTATTTATGTATGCTGTAATGCAATTAACTAGGACTGAGAACCCATTGTATTGTCCATCTCCCTCTACAGATGGGCATAGGTCTCTTACTCTACAGATGCTATCTCAATCTGTCCATCTCCCTCTCTGTCTCTGTCTCTCGTGGCGATTTCAAGGTCCCGAACCAAAACCCTAAGTTTCCCCCCCCCCTTTTTTTTCTAGATTGGAACTTGGAAGATCTTCACCATTCTTAGAAAAAGTTAGAACTTTGTTTTTTTTTGTTTTTAGCAGACCGTTACCCCTCTCTCACCATTCTTGGGATTTTGGTGAATGGTTTGGTTATTTCACCTATGTATCTAGCTATTGTCTATACTTTTATTTTTTTCTTATGTTAGTTTGAAGGGCATCCCCTGCCCTGGTTTGGTTTTAGTGAGTAATATGAAGCAGTACACTTGAGAACTAATATTAATAAGACTTATACTAATATGCACTTTTACAACTTATATTAATGAGAATTATTTATGATAACATTGACTCAGAATTTTCATTATATCTATAGGTGTCCCATGTGGTATGGTTTCTATAGGACAAAATGATATGTTTATAGAAGCAATTATGCATTGGCTTCTAGATATTATGCCTTACTTTCATTGTTTCATGGGTATTAAGTGCCATTGTTTGTATTTATTTTGTGGTTCACATGCTTTAATACATTATTTTGTGTTTGAAGAATATAAAGTCCTATTTATTATGTACAGAGGATGGTTAGTGATTTTTATATATTGCCAGCTAAATCAGTCATTCCTTCAGAGAATGTGTGGTTCTTCTTTTCTTCTCGTGGAAGGAAGTACCCAAATGGCTCACAAAGTAAGAGAGCAACTGAATCTAGCTATTGGAAAGCCACTGGGAAAGAACGAAATGTGAAGTTAGGATCTAATTTGATTGGCACAAAAAGGACACTGGTGTTCCACACAGGTCGTGCACCAAAAGGGGAGTGGACAAAATAGATAATGCATGAGTATTGTATGAATGGAAATCCTCAGGTGATGGTGTTAATACTTTTTGACAATATTTTATATTCTCATAGATGGTTTGGTTATTTCACCTACGTATCTACCTATGTATCTTAGGCATTAATTAGTTTTTACTTTTAATTAGTACATGGGCAAAATTATAATTCTATTAGATGGAGTAAACAACATTAGTCATTATCGTTTTATTATTATTATTATTATTTATTTGAATAACTAAACTATTTTCAGCAGCAAATAGTAGACACAAATATTGCAGATGGCTGTGATGCTCTGAATCTGGGTGTGGCTGCTGATAGCCTTTGGTTGTTTTTATTTGTGGTGTTTGGCTTGGGGTTTGATCTTGTAGTTGAAGGTTGGTAATGGTGAAGATTGCATACCTTGTAATGGACGATGGAATTTTAACTAGGTATTCCCTTGGTTTCGTTATAATAATGGAAGAGAAGTGTTCCAACTTTAGGTGGAGGGTTGCAGAAATTGATAATTCTTTTACATTCTCTATTTTGCTTAAATTCAGCAACTTTGTGAACTAATTTGGCAGTTACTTGTTCTTGTTTTATTCTTTTAAAGCAACTCTTCACCCCCATCCAAATAGAACGGTGGGAAGTTGTCAACTTCTCTGCTCATTGTGATACAAGTCATCTTTCCCGAGAACTTATTAACTGTGGAAGGAACAAGGGCATTGTAAGTACCCTGTATTTGTTTCTATGATGGGTATTATTATTTCAAACAAGCTTTGCTTGATATAATTAATTGTTTTCTTTACATTCAGAATATTCTTTTTTGTCTTGAAGGAAGAACATTAGAATCCTTGATTTTTTTTTTTTAATTTTAATTTTTTTTACTATAATGCGATGTTGGTTGTAGGCATCAAGCTCAGGATAAGTGGGTTTGTGTTTGCTTCATGATCCAAGCATCATAGTTTTTGTGTTGCTGCGGTTTTGACAAGTTTCTGGTTATGCACTGGACTTGTTTGTGGCAAGGTATCAGAGAGGGATTTTGGGATTTTGGACTTGTTTTGTTTGTACTTAGCTCTTGTAAGTGTTGAATAGATCTGGGTCATCCATTTTTGTGGGGGCCAAAAATGGGTTACCCAGATCTGTTTGTGACATGGCCTCTTCAGATTTTTGATCTTTGGATCTGTCGTCTTTTAAAATGAGGCCTTTGGCTGTCCTGTTTGTGTTTCTTCCTCTGTTTGGTTGATTGATTGATTAAATCTGTGTCAACAATCTTGAGATATAAATGTTAGTTTAATGTGTGCATGAGGTAAATAAGATGTGGGCAGGTTTTAGGTTATTACAGACGGGTACGATATCTACTAGAGATGAGCTCTGTTTTTGACTCTTGTGCATCTAGATATTTGTAACACTATTTGATATGAATCTATGTCTTGTTGGATTTCATTTGGTATTTAAAAATGGCATTCTTAATGGATAGGATGTGCTCTTTCAAGTTCATTGGTTGACAGCGATGCTAACCAATTTCTTATTCTCTATGGCAAGAGACTCCATGTGAGCTACTAAGGTATTTGGTCTAATGTCTTGCATTTTATGAAATATCCATGTTGGCGTGTCACATGTTGTATCCTGTCTTTGTCTGTGCTTGTGTCTTTGCTTCTTAGCTCTACTGTTAATCATTTTTTTACTAGTTTCAGTTTCATCAATGCAGCAGATTCTGACGTTGTATCTACGGAATGGGAAGTTGAGAGTGATGATGAAAGTGAGGAAGAATCTGAATGTAAGTTTCTTAAAACCAGAATGTGGCAAATCCTGTGCACTTTCTTATTGGCTATTCCCCCTTTGTAGTATTATTTATTTGAATATTAGATACACTTTCCTTTTATTTAGCTCCACTTCTATCTTCATTACCTTCTTCCAGGTCTTATTTAACATTTATCCTGTTGACTTGTAATTTTTCTTTTGAATTCCACTGCATGTTGTATGCTTTCCAAATTATTTTGAAGCCTTCTTTGGGTGTATTAGTATTTGGCATTAGCACAAATGCGCCTGAAGCTTCATTTGTTGTTTTCTCTCGTATCTTTGTGTTAGTAAAAAAAAATATAACTATAAAGATGTGATGCCTGGGTTGCAAATTGTTCTTTTTCTTAGTGGTTTCTTCTGTTTTATCAGTTCAGCTGACTTGTGACTTTTTGCATATTATTGTCCTTATGTTTTTGGTTCCACTTCCTGATATAATTTATGGTATTTGCTGTGTAGTGTCTTGGTTTCTTTTGTGAAGATACTCTAATTTTACTTGATTTTGCTTTAATGTCAAGGGTAAGAAATGCTGCTTTGAAGTTATAATTAATCGTAAAAATAAAAATAAAATTCAGTTTATTATTTATGTTTTGTTGTAATAGTTCATAAAAGCTCTGCAAGAGGATCCGTCAGCGTTAAAAATAATCACTCAAAGTTGAACTTTACTCATTTCCTCACCTGCAGAATTTTCTTCTTCAAGCTATGTCTCTTAACTGTTGTCTTCATTTTTTTGTTTGCCCTTGGTGGGTTAACAACTTTGGTTGACATGCCTCTTAACAGTTTTCCATCTACAGTTTCTAAAGAAACTTTTGAACTCAAGGTATGGATGGTTAAACTCAACTTTGGTTGACATGCCTCTTAGCTTCACTTTTTAATTAGGTAGTGTGGAGAAGTGGTTTGGAAATACTCTTCTGATCCTGGGGAGCGCTCGAGATCCGCTGATAGTCGCCTGAAATGGGATAAACACTCCGGTCGGGGGTGTCAGAATTAGCACTCCGACGGACAAGTCAGTCTCTACACTCAAGAATGCTTGTGTTCTAAGTTAAGCATAATAATTCACACCTGCCTTTCTTAGTCTGTTGTTCCTTTATTTATACCTGTTTCCTGGGCCTCATGGCAAGGCCCACTTGTCACTCATTATCCTCTTATTTACTCGGCTCCATAGTTCAATATCTATTTGACCTATCTATTATATTCGGCATCCTTATCGTGCAGGGTAGAGCCGTGTAATATCTGTCTTTTAGAGTACGCTTCTGATTATTCCAATTATCCGGCTCCCACAATTGCCCCCCAAACACCTCGCAAGCATCAGTTAGTCGGCGTGTTTGGCTAGAAGTCAAAAATTCGGCTGTTAATCCTCTTCCCGATGTGTGTCAGAATGCGTACGTGTTTTTTGGTCACTGTAACGCTCTCTCACCCCATTCGTGCTTCTCTTGCATTTATTACGATTTGAAGCTTAAGTCCCTTCAAAAACATGTTTTTTCGAATATTTGAACCTCCTGGACTGCCAGTCGATATCGCTTTTTCGACGCATTTTTTGCAACTCCTATCCGTTCTCTCCTTGTCTCCTTTGCCTTTCGTAAGTTTTCTTCTCTTCTCTTTGCAATCCTATTTTCCGCTTTTATTTTTGATTTAGAATATCATTGGGTCCTTACTAGAATGGCTAAGCATTTGAAAGACCTCCTTTCCGAGGGTCGAATTTCTGGGTTTCGAAGACATTTTTCTATCCCTGAGGATGTCCATCTTTCTCTGGTAACGGACAATACCCTTGATATGGAGAGGGATGACCAAAATGCAATCTTCTTCTCTCTCCTGTCTATTGCGGAGGGCGGAGTTCGCTTTCCCTTACACCCATTTCTCAGGGCCGTCCTCCGTTATTGGAGTCTGATTCCTTCGCAACCTAATGTGAATTTTTTCCGAATCGTAATGGGAATCGTAGAGTTGAACTGGCGTCTCAAGATCAACCTTGGCATTCCGGTGATTCGGCACTGCTATGCTTTAGCCAAATCCTCTGGTCGGCTCGGGCGCTACTTTCTCAGGGCCAAGGACACCGACCATCACTTGGTAACGATGCTTGCCAGCTCTGGCAAACGAGTTGACGATGTAATGGTCAATGTCCAAGGCAACTGGGAGTTTGGCAAAGGCGAAGATCGCCTAGACCCTATTCCCAGATGGAGGGGTGAACCAGGTTGCCGTGTAACTCCTTGTTTGTTGATCTTTCTTTTATGCAGCTTTTTTTCCAAACCTTACCCTTTGTTCTTGCAGGCAATAAGTTGAAGAGGATTTTGACCTTGGCTGACGACGTAGTCCTTGCGGAAATTAAAACTGCACTAAAGTACTTTGGCCGTCCAAATGTACAAAAGCAAGGGAGGGCTACCCATATTCTTCTACGGTACGAGCCTACCTACACTACGTTCTCGGCCGCAGACAACATCCCGATCCGAACCGGCGAACAACACCTTACAGCTCTTGTCTTCTCCAGTTTCAAGACCCTTAGGCAAATTGGTCTCGAAGCTTCTGATTCGAAGCAAAGCTTAGAGCTGGTTGTTGAGGTAGATGCCGAATTAACGAGGGAGTTCGCCGCCGAGGCCGAAGAGGTCGACGAAGCTCTGAAATCAGCGTTTGAGGCAGCCGGTCTTAACCAGCCTAACTCACCGTCCACTTCGGCCCAGGTGGAGTTTTCCTTCAGAAATATTTTAAAAAACTTGGGAGACCTTCCCGGCATTTTTTCAGAAGGCATGGCTGGGGAGAATCTCACGCAGATAGCGAGAAAGAGAAATGCCGAGCGAATGGCCGCTCGAAAAAAAGCCGAGGCCGCTTGTTCTGAGCTTGCCCCGGTTGAATCTTTTCAACCGGTTACTGGAGAAGAGACGGCGCAAGTTGTTGTGGCCGAGATGGACGGGGCTGAACAGCAAGTTACGAAAGAACGGCTGGTTTCAGAAGAGCGGGGCGAAAAACGTTCCGCTGAGGGAGAGGCCGGCTCAGAGGATAGCCATGCTGACAAATGGCCTCGCTTAGAGGAATCCGACGTGGTTGTCCCCTTCGTTGTTCAACCAAAGATCAAAGACATGTCAATCCCCTCTGACGCATATGCCATGAAGGATCCAGCCGTGGCGTTGAGCTTGGCCGCCTCAGTTTTGCTACCGGCTGACAAGGCCACCTTTCAAGAAGAGCCGGATTTGGTAGCTATAGCGTTCGCTGCCCAGTCGGCCCTTCTGGTATGTATACGATTTTTTCTTTTTTGCTCGTTTGGTTTGGTTTGCATACGATGTTGCTTGATGTGTTGATCCAAACTTGTTTTACAGATGGTTGGAAGGATAGCCGAACTAGGCCGCCGGCAGCGTGATGCCATTGAAAGAATTGGCCGCTTAAAGTTTGAAGCTGAAGGTGAAAGAAGCAGGGCCGAGTTCGAGGCGATGAGGGCCGCAATGGAAAGTGCTCGAGCCGAAGCTGAAAATGAGAGGGCTCGGACTGCTGACCAGCTCAGATCCGAAGCCGAGGATAGGGTGAATGCGAGCCAGGAGTCGCTCAAGTTAGCCCAGGAGGCGCTTTCCAAGGCAGAGGCCGAGTTAGAAGAATTGAAGGTGGCCAAGAAAAAAGCCGAATCTGTAGCTTCTACAACGCTAGAAGCTGGGAAGAGCGCCACCTTGAAGGAATACGTAGATGAGGTCCCCAAATTTGAGAATCGGGGATTCAAACATGGGTGGCTCAAAGCCCTTGCTGCCGCTGGAGTTACATTGGCCTTGCCAATTCCATACAAGCAAGTGGACGTTGAGCCACTTGAGTCTGATCCCGAGGATTAATCTGGGAGACATTCTAGTTTTATTAGGTATCTTTAATTTCAATGTACGTTTTTCTTTAGTGGATTCAAGGTAATTTTCATGTATAAATTAGTTACTATCTGAGCTCAATTTATTAATGAAAATTTCCTTCCCGTTTCACTGTTACTTGTACGTAGTTTTTGATATTAATGAAGGGTTTTGCCTTTCACTACTTTGGATAACAGTGTAATCTTGGCCATTATATTAGCTTAATCTTAATTTATTCGAACAAATCGACTCTTTGTGCCGAATAGGACTAATAAATCGATTCATGAAGCGGCTGCAGCACTCAAGCCGAATAGATTGATGAATGCCCTTGCCCCAGCTGGTTCATGAATTTGAAACGCCGAATAGTACAATATTGATGAGTGTATTCGTGAAGCGGCTGCGACACTCAAGCCGAATAGATTAATGAATCTGCCCTTGCCCCAGCTGGTTCATGAATTTGAAACACCGAATAGTACAATATTGATGAGTGTATTCGTGAAGCGGTTGCGGCACTCAAGCCAAATAGATTGATGAATCTGCCCTTGCCCCAGCTAGTTCATGAATTTGAAACGCCGAATAGTACAATATTGATGAGTGTATTCGTGAAGCGGCTGCGGCACTCAAGCCGAATAGATTGATGAATCTGCCCTTGCCCCAGCTGCTTCATGAATTTGCCCTTGCGGAAGTTAAGACTGCCTATATCAGTATTTGATGGGGGCACGACTCGGTCGGCCTCGGGCTGTTGAGGTTTTGATATTAATGAGATTGCCTTGGAGGCGCTGCCCTCGTAGGGAATTAATGAATGAAGGTCCTATTTAAATGCTCAGTGAGCAACTCAGTCGAGGTCTTTGACGAAGGATAAACAAGCGCAAATGTCGAATAGACTCTTCTTTAATAGCAAAGGGGAAGCGAGGATGCTAGCTGAGCTGGGAGGAGACATGAATCGAAGTGGCGAACCTTCGTGCTCGGGAGGTAGGATTTCGAGGGATTGGGAGAGGCGTCAATCTCCTCGTCGTCGAAGTAAGTCGCCCAGGAGGGACAAGGAGCCACAGGGCAAATCCCCACAATCCCGTTCTGGAAGGGAGCCCGATGAGAACCCACGTCCATTGAGTTTCGTAGTCTTTGTGGGGAATAGGCCCATGACAGAAGTGGACTCGATCGTTCGAGATTCAAGTGTGGCAGTCGAATTTGCTCGACAGATTTTTTCTCCCGAGGTCCAGCAGTCAATGGTAGGTCGACAGGACTTCGAAGTGTTTCGTGAAGGCATTCACGGTGCGGTAAAGGGGCTCTATACCGCCTACGAAATGGACATGCGTCTCCGTGTTTCCCGCCGAGAAATAGAGAAGAGGAATGAACGCATCCGAAGTTTGGAGGCTTGCACGGAAGCGGCCGAGCGTGAGCTAAGGAAGGTCAAGGTCGTTCAGGCACAACCCGTCAGACAGGCTAACCCAATCATGGAAGAAAGGGTCACCCAGCAGCTTATCAGTACCCGCGCTCGCCGATCGTGATATGGCGAGCACGTTCGCGATGGAATCCGCGAAGGGGAGGGCCTATGAAAAAGGTTTCCACGATGATCGGAAAGTAAGGATACAGAAGACCAAGGAAAAGCTCGCCGAGGAAGTTTGCCGATGCGAAAATCGTGGATTTAAGCATGGTTGGATTAAGGCGCTTCAGGTCGAGGAAGCTTTCTGAGAAGCGGGGGTCGATTCGGCATTGCCACTGTACCAACGTAACCATTTTCCATTTTCCGCATTTGAAGTCGAGTAGAGTGAGGATAAGGGCGACGCCGTATAAAAATATTCAATGTAACGTTCAAACACAGATCATGTTCATAACTGTGTAATTATTGCCTGATTGAATAAAACGTTCTATTTTAAATGTTTCTTTGTAAATTTCATTCGGTACACACGTGTTTGCATGCGTTTCATTGTATAAACATTGACCGACTCGAATCAACTAGGCGCTTTAATTCCGAACGGTTACATGCCGACCTGTCATGAGCATTCTTCGCTAAATATATTTTTGGCGTGTCACGCAAGGTCAATTGTGTCGATGAGGTTCCGAATTCGGAAGCTTATCCGGCCCAAAGGTGCCATGCACTAGGGGCTTCGAATCCGAAGACAGTCAGCCCATCTATAATTGCCGTTTATATAATTAGGCCACTTTAACTCCAAAAACAAAAAGGCCAAAGATTGGTACATGGAGTGGCTATGGCCAATATCGCTCGACGTCCGTCTTTCGGAATTCATGTTAATGAAATCGCCTCGAGGCCACTGCAAGGATTTTAGAAATAAATCGCCTCGGACTTTTCGCTCCAGTGACTTCGCTTACTGTGCTCAGACTTGATTTAAAACGATTTTGTTGCATGGGGTTAGATAAATGTAAATGTCAAATGGAGTTTTTCTTCAGCAGCAGAGGAGAAGCTCGGACTCTAGCTGAGCTTGACATTGCAATGAATCGCAGCAGAGAACCCATTCGCGCGGGAGGTAGGGCGTTGAAAAAACGGGAAAAAACGTCAGCCTCTAAGTCGTCAAAGCAGATCACCTCGAAGGGAGAAATAGCAAAGGCGAAGCTCTCCACAATCGCGACCGAGAAATGAGGCCGACGTAGCGCCGCTACCGTTGAGCATTACTGCTTTCGTGGGGAATTCCTTTCTTGTCTTGGATCTTGGCCTTGACATTGTCTATGGTGTCAAAGGTCCCCGCCTGAAGGGTGATTATATCGTCGTTGTGAATCGTGGATTCAAGCGCGGTCAGATCAAAGCATTTCAAGTTGCGGGTGCTCTCTGATCAGTGGGCGTTGATTCGGGGCTGTCGCTTGTACCAACGCGACGCCGTATAGACATTGTAATGCTTTGAACGCAGATTGCGTTTTTTGTAATTACTGTTTGATCAAATAAAATGTTTCATTCTAAAAGTTTATCTCATTCTGAATTTTTGTATGCTGAATTAAGCATCTTATTTTGAATGCTGGAACGTTTTGTCTTGTTCATGCGGTTATACTGGTTCAACCTACATATCCCTGCTTCGATGTGTAAATGTTTTCATTCTGGAAGGTGCTCTGAATTCGGAATATTACTTGGCCCTTGGGCGTCGCTCGGTGGCACTATTTGATCGGCTGAATTTGGAGGCTTTATTGGCCTGAAGACGTCGTGCGCCGATAGGGCTCCGAATCCGGAGTTTTTTTGGGCCTAAAGACGTCATGCGCTGATGGGGCTCCGAATCCGGAGACTTTATTTGGCCAATCGTAACATCCACGAAGGGCGCTCCGAATCCGGAGGCTTTATCGGCCCAAAGACGTCATGCGCCGATGGGGCTCCAAATCCGAAGACTATCTGGCCAATCGTGACATCCACGAAGAGCGCTCCGAATCCGAAGGCTTTATTGGCCCAAAGACGTCATGCGCCGATGGGGCTCCGAATCCGGAGACTTTATTTGGCTAATCGTGACATCCACGAAGGGCGCTCCGAATCCGGAGGCTTTATCGGCCCAAAGACGTCATGCGCCGATGGGGCTCTGAATCCGGAGAGTTGATTTGGCCAATCGTGACATCCATGAAGGGCGCTCCGAATCCGGAGGCTTTATCGGCCCAAAGACGTAATGCACCGATGGGGCTCCGAATCAGGAGACTTGATTTGGCCAGTCGTGACATCCACGAAGGGCGCTCCGAATCCGAAGTCTTTATCGGCCCAAAGACGTCATGCGCCGATAGGGCTCCAAATACGGAGACTTGATTTGGCCAATCGTGACATTCACGAAGGGCGCTCTGAATCCGGAGGTTTTATTGGCCCAAAGACGTTATGCGCCGATGGGGCTCTGAATCCGGAGACTTGATTTGGCCAATTGTGACATCCATGAAGGGCGCTCCGAATCCGGAGTCTTTATCGGCCCAAAGACGTCATACGCCGATGGGGCTCCGAATCCGGAGACTTTATTTGGCCAATCATGACATCCACGAAGGGCGCTCTGAATCCGGAGGCTTTATCGTCCCAAAGACGTCATGCGCCGATGGGGCTCCGATTCTGGAGACTTGATTTGGCCAATCGTGACATCCACGAAGGGCGCTCCGAATCCGGAGACTTTATCGGCCTAAAGACATCATGCGCTGATGGAGCTTCGAATCCGGAGACTTTATTTGGCCAATCGTGACATCCACAAAGGGCGCTCTGAATCCGGAGGCTTTATCGGCCCAAAGACGTCATGCGCCGATGGGGCTCCGAATCCGGAGACTTTATTTGGCCAATCGTGACATCCACGAAGGGCGCTCCGAATCCGGAGGCTTTATCGGCCCAAAGACGTCATACGCCGATGGGGCTCCGACTCCGAAGACTTTATTTGGCCAATCGTGACATCCACGAAGGGCGCTCCGAATCCGGAGGCTTTATCGGCCCAAAGACGGCATGCGCCGATGAGGCTCCGAATCCGGAGACTTGATTTGGCCAATCGTGACATCCACGAAGGGCGCACCGAATCCGGAGGCTTTATCGGCCCAAAGACGTCATGCGCCGATGGGGCTCCGAATCCAGAGACTTTATTTGGCCAATCGTGACATCCACGAAGGGCGCTCCGAATCCGGAGGCTTTATCGGCCCAAAGACGTCATGCACCGATGGGGCTCCGAATCCGGAGACTTGATTTTGCCAATCGTGACATCCACAAAGGTGCTCCGAATCCAGAGGCTTTATCAGCCCAAAGACGTCATGCACTGATGGGGCTCTGAATCCAGAGACTTTATTTGGCCAATTGTGACATCCACGAAGGGCGCTTCGAATCCGGAGGCTTTATCGGCCCAAAGACATCATGCGCCGATGGGGCTCTGAATCCGGAGACTATTTGGAACACTTTTGAACTGGATTGCATAGTGAGTAAACAGGAATCTGTGCATTATAGAAGTGGAAAGTGTACATAGTGAGCCATTCAGAACCAATATCATTCCCCACAGGTCAGGTTTGATGATAGAATTTGCGCAAGTGCATTAGGAGCAGGGCCGCGTGCCTAATTTTCCATCAACCGGCCTCCTATCATTCGGAAATACCTTCAGGAGCAACTTTCCCGGCGTGTAGCGACGCAGCTGGACGCGTTAAGCATACGTCTTGGGAAGCTACTACTGGTATCGCCTAGAGCTTCCGTGGCTTTTCGTCAGGGAGCCGTCCGACATCGTCGAGACTGTCACAATTCGACACTTCAGTGGAGTTGACCTATGTCTCCGTTGGTGTCTTTCCAGAAAGAAGATAGCATGCTTGTGCGAATTGCTGGGAACCACGAATTTGCTCAACGCCGTGTTCGGTCGGGAAGCGTAGCAGCTGATGATAGGTGCTTGGCACGGCCTGAATAGTATGCAACCAAGTTTGCCCCATGATGAGGTTATATGGCCAAAGGAGCTTGACGACCAAGAATTCCACATCCACTGTTTGGGAGCCCGCCCGAACGGGTAACGTGATTTTTCCCAACGGGTACTCAGGATTTGTGTTGAAGCCGAATAATGGATGAAGAGCCGGAGACAGGTCTGATTCGTTGAAGCCGAGTTTGATGAAGGTCTCATAATACATGACCTCCGAAGTGCTCCCCTGGTCTATAAGGACGTGTTCAACGGTAAATCGGTTCACGTGTAGTTCAATGACCAATGGATCAACATGGGGGAGCGTTATGCCGATAAGATCGGAATCGTCGAAGGTAATGCTCGGAGCTTCGTGGGGCTGTTTCGTTTATGTGCATTGTTTCTGGGGGGCTGAATGAATTGCGTGTATGGTACGTGGCGTTGGAAGGCTGTATATCATATGTATAACGCCGAGGGGAGGTGACTCCTACCGAAGGGCGACAGTTTTGATTGTGCTCTTCCGGACGTGTTACTGTAGCTGACCATCTTGTACCAATTCCTCAAGGTGGTCTTTCAAGGCATAGCAACTGTCCGTATCATGACTGTGATCTTTGTGATATTCACAACGCCTGTCCCGCCTTCTCGTGTCCGGAGGTCCCACCATCTTGGATGGCCATTTGAAGAACGGAAGATGTTGGATTTTGGACATAATCGAGCTGATTGGCTCTGACAGCTCCGTATATTTCTTGTCGGCGCTCTTTGTGCGCCTGCTATCGACCTGCAGTTGTTCATTTGCTTGGTGTGAGCATTGATCGCTGGATCGGCGAGAATCTTGTCTCTTGTCTCGTTTAGCTCGCTGTCGTGGTTTAGGGCTCTGAGGTGGTGCGGAACTTATTGGCTAAGCGATTTCGAAAGGGGCCGTTTTGTTGGCCACGTATCCGGCTTTAACCCTCAAGGTGTCATCTTCCACTTTGCAATATTCCTCTATTTTCTTCATCAACCCCCAAACTGTTTTGAGGGGTCTTCTAGTCAAGGAACTGCGGAGGGCACTATCTGGGTGTAGTCCTATTTTGAAGGCAGTGATGGCCATGGAGTCGTTGCAAGCGTCATCAACAAGATTAAAGCATTCCCAATATCGCGCCGAATATGCTCTTAGTGTTTCTCCTGGCAGGATTTGCATTGCCCAGAGAGAGTCGGCTTGCTTCGGCTGGACTTCGTTGGTGATGAATCTGGCCCTAAAGGATTTCTGTAGTTGGTGGAAGGTTTTAATCGAAGCCAGCTCCAGTTTATAATACCACCTGACCGCCAATGGTCCTAAACTGCTAGGAAATATTCGGTACATGAGGGCCTCGTCATCTGCATGCAATGTCATGGCCTGCTTGTAGTGGCGGATGTGGTCGGTGGGGTCTGATTTGCCGTCGTACAAGGTGAACGACGGTGCTTTGAATTTCTTGGGTAGCGCAGCCTTTGCAATCCATCGTATGAAGGGATTGTGTTAGTTTTCGTCCGAATTGTTCCTTCTTCACTTGTGCATTGTATGGGGACTTTCTTCGGAAGAACTGGTGGCTTCACATCGTCCCTTCTTCCTGGGCTCCGGGGATAATGAGTCGGAGTCGCTATCAGTGTCTTGTCATGCTCGAGGTTGTCGACCACCTGCCTTCGGAGATTATTCCGGATTTAGGCACGCAGCTTGCTTGGACTTCGCCATTTCCAAGGCCAAATCTTCACGAAGACGTTCGTTTTTAGCGATCATGTTCTCCAACCTTTGTTCATTTCGCTTTGCTTGTTCCATGATCGCCTACATTGTCTCGTGCTCCGAAGTCGAGGGTGAGGCGAAATTCAAGGCACGTCTTGCGGCGATAGTCTCTATTCCAAGCAAGTTTGTTGGAGTGGTTTCATCTTGCGGTATAGGGTCGACAGTGACTGCCGGAGGATTTTCCGTCACGCTTGCCATGGATGTGCTTGAGTATTCCCACAGACGGTGCCAATTGTGGAGAAGTGGTTTGGAAATACTTTTCTGATCTTGGGGAGTGCTCGAGATCCGCTGATAGTCACCTGAAATGGGATAAACACTCCGGTCGGGGGTGCCGGAATTAGCACTCCGACGGACAAGTCAGTCTCTACACTTAAGAATGCTTGTGTTCTAAGTTAAGCATAATAATTCCCACCTACCTTTCTTAGTCTGTTGTTCCTTTATTTATACCTCTTTCCTGGGCCTCATGGCAAGGCCCACTTGTCACTCATTATCCTCTTATTTACTCGGCTCCATAGTTCAGTATCTATTCGGCCTATCTATTATATTCGGCATCCTTATCGTGCAGGGTAGAGCCGTGTAATATCTGTCTTCTAGAGTATGCTTTTGATTATTTCAATTATCTGGCTCCCACAGGTAGTTAGAAACTTAGCTTCACTTTCATATTCTTATTGTAAAAAAACTTGACCAACTATTGCCTTTTCTTGTTATCTTTTTTCCATCTACATAACAGATCAAGGCTGCAGCAAAGAGGATCTATGTTGATATTGGTATGCTCTTAGAACTATATATGAGAAATCTCATATTTTAATCACTTGTTTTAATCATAGTAAGGTTGTGCTGCAATGTTAGTAAATAGACTTGTAGGAACAAACGGGACCTCGATTGGATCTCCGGTTAGAAAATTAGAAGGAAAATTGTAAAACACAAGACTTAAAATGCCCATTCGGGGGCCGAAATTTTGAAATGACCACCAAAACTTGGCACAGACAGCCTTTTGAAGCCTAAATAGACTTGTAGGAACAAACGGGACCTGTATTGGATCTCCGGTTAGAAAATTAGAAGGAAAGTTGTAAAACACAAGACTAAAAAGGCCCGTTCGGGGGCCAAAATTGCGAAATGGCCACCGAAACTTGGCACAGACAGCTTTTTCAAGCCTAAACAGACTTGTAGGAACAAACGGGACCTCGATTGCATTTTTGGTTAAAAAATTAGAAGGAAAAATGTAAAACACAAGGCTTAAAAGGCCCGTTCGGGGGCCGAAATTTCGAAATGACCACTGAAACGACCGAAACTTGGCACAGACAGCCTTTTGAAGCCTAAATAGACTTGTAGGAACAAACGGGACCTCTATTGGATCTCCGGTTAAAAAATTAGAAGGAAAATTGTAAAACATAAGACTAAAAAGGCTCGTTCTGGGGCCGAAATTGCGAAATGACCACCGAAACTACTGAAACTTGGCACGGACAGCTTGTTCAAGCCTAAATAGACTTGTAGGAACAAACGAGACCTCGATTGGATCCCCAGTTAGAAAATTAGAAGGAAAATTGTAAAAGGCAAGACTTAAAATGCCCGTTCGAGGGCCGAAATTGCGAAATGACCATCGAAACTTGGCACAGACAGCTTGTTCAAGCTTAAATAGACTTGTAGGAACAAATGGGACCTCGATTGGATCTCCGGTTAGAAAATTAGAAGGAAAATTGTAAAACATAAGACTTAAAATGCTCGTTTGGGGGTTGAAATTGTGAAATGATCACCGAAACTACCGAAACTTGGCACGGACAACTTGTTCAAGCCTAAATAGACTTGTAGGAACAAACGGGACCTCGATTGGATCCCCGGTTAGAAAATTAGAAGGAAAACTGTAAAACACAAGACTTAAAAGTCCCATTCGGGGGCCAAAATTACAAAATGACCACCGAAACCACCGAAACTTGGCATGGATAGCTTGTTTAAACCTAAATAGACTTGTAAGAGCAAATGGGACCTCGATTAGATTTCCGGTTAGAAAATTACAAGAAAAAATGTAAAACACAAGACTTAAAATGCCGGTTCAGGGGCCGAAATTTCGAAATGACGACCGAAACCACCGAAACTTAGCACAGACAGCCTTTTCAAGCCTAAATAGACTTGTAGGAACAAACGAGACCTTTATTGGATCTCCTGTTAGAAAATTAGAAGGGAAATTGTAAAACACAAGACTTAAAAGGCCCGTTCGGGGGTTGAAATTGCGAACTGACCACCGAAACCACCAAAACTTGGTACGGACAGCTTGTTCAAACTTAAATAGACTTGTAGGAATAAACGGGACCTCGATTGGATTTCCGGTTAGAAAATTACAAGAAAAAATGTAAAACATAAGACTTAAAAGGCCCGTTCGGGGGCCGAAATTGCAAAATGACCACTGAAACCACCGAAACTTGGCACGAGCAACTTGTTCAAGCCTAAATAGACTTGTATGAGCAAACTTGTATGCGCAAACAACACCCGATTGGACTTCCCGTTATAAAATTAAAATCAAAATTGTGAAATTCATATCGATGTTTTTTTTTTTTTTGTCAATCTAATATTGTTTTTTCTTTTTTCATGTGACAGATTGGCAATGGTGGAAAACAGTTCGGGCTGCATCAGAAGATTTGATTTTGTGTTTTTGAAAATATTTTGACATAGGATTTTGGTAAATGATTTATGAATTAAATGTTTAGCATCAAAATATTTAGTTTTGTGTTTTTGAAAATATTTTGATATAGGATTTGGTAATGTATTTATGGGTTTGATGTTAGTAGTTTGTAAGTACTTTGGTATGCATGTTTTAGATTGTCAAAGAATTGTAATTATGTTTATTGGGATTTTTCATAGCTATTAATTTTGAATTAGTATGAATGTATTGCACATGTGTATTATTATTTATATTACATTTGTGTACATATTGTGCACAGGAAAACAGGTGTTTTGGATTATTTTGAACAGGAAAATTATTAAAATCAAAATTTGTGTAGTGAATTTTTAGTGACAGTTAGTGTTTTTGTCGCTGTTAATATATTTGGCGACAACATATTGTTTTTGTCGCTAAAAGTTAGTGGTTATTCCAAGAACTTTTAGCAACCAAAACTTACTCGTCGCTAAAAATGTGATTTTTAGCGACCAAATTAATTTTGTCGTTAAATAGTACTTTTAGCGACGCATTTATTTGTCGCTAAAACTACATAGCCTATCCAAATTTTAACCTTTTAGCAACAAATTGTAATTTTATAGCGACAAAATATATGATTTTTGGTGACCAATTTTGCTTGTCGCTAAATGTCTACATACGGTGACAATTTTTGATTTCGTCGCCAATACTTTTAGTGACAGGGCTTTGGCGACCAATTGCATACATTGTTGCCGATTCTTTTGGCGACGAAACTTGTAATTTTGGCGACAAATTTTTGGGTCGCCAAATGTGTTTTTGTTGTAGTGTTTGAAAAAAAAATTCAAAAATTTGTTTGGTAAAAAATTTCAAAATCAATTTTTTTCTCTACTACACATCAATCAATTACTTTTTCTCTCTCATTCTCTTCTCACATTCTACACATCAATTAATCATTTTTCTCTTACACCCATTTAGGGGCACTTTGGAAAGATTGGTGAAAAGCCAGCTTTTTGGCTTTTTAGCTTTTTTTAGCCAAAAAAGCCAATTTTTTTTACCCAAAACGACCTAACTTTTTGCCAAAAAAATCA
Organism: Camellia granthamiana; assembly: GCA_036172215.1. NCBI lineage: Eukaryota > Viridiplantae > Streptophyta > Magnoliopsida > Ericales > Theaceae > Camellia > Camellia granthamiana. The sequence continues at coordinate 12,258 of JAXFYN010001378.1, read as the reverse complement.
TCAAAAAAGCTAAAAAGTCAACTTTTTACCAACTTTCCAAAACACCACTTATGTAATTACAAAAAACAAAAATTAAATTAAATTAAATCATCCAAAACTCTAAAATTATTTTCAAAACATGCAACCAAACAAATTTTTAAATTTTGTAAACTTTTTTCAAAAAATTATTTTTCAAAATTATTGAGTGTTTCAACTGTCTCCATAGCCTTCAAAGTTGCTCCGGCAAAGTCTGATCCAGATCCAAATTCCTTTTTACATCATTTTCAACTCAGCTTTGGCTGGAGGCGATTTCTGCTAGCAATTTCCCAATCCAGTCTGACAATCAGATCACTTGGATGGTTGGTAAGAGAAATAGTAAGGAAGAGAGAGAGAGAGAGAGAGAGAGAGAGATATGTGAGATTTGAAACAAAAATGTGTGAGATCTAAAATAAACAGAAATAAAATGCGTGACAGGAGGCATAGGCAGTGGAGGGTATTTTGGTCATTTGGCGAGAGTTTGTACTTATGGATATTATTGTTTAGCGCGTAGACCTATAGGCAAAAGAAATCTAATTTTAGACTTTTGACCTAAATGTTCTATATTTTAGACTTTTGACCCAAACGCTTTATATTTTAGACTTTTGACCCGAACACTCTATATTTTAAGAGGGAGTATTTCTTTAATCAAATTCGTTATTGTTTTTTATATTTGGTTTTCATCCCTTACAATTCCCCTCATTAGGAGCATCCTCATCTCTCCCCCTAAATCATTCATTTACCTATTTTAGGAGGTTGCAACTCCTTTATATCACCCCATCAGTTCCTTTATATCATATCCTAAACTATATTTGCTACAGTGACTCCCTATTTGTAGGGAGTCACTGTAGCTCCCTTATATATATATATATTGCTTTGTTTTGTTTTGCTTTGTTTAGGGACTGCAGTATACATTTATAATTTTTATTTCTTTTAAATTTATTATTAAAAATAATATTTTAATAGAATAAAAAAATTGGGAGTTTGTTAATAGAATAGAGAAAGAATAATGAGTTTGTTGATAAAGTAGATGAAAAAATGATTTCTAAAATAAGAATTAAATTTTTTAATAATATTTTAGGGTAAAATTTAGATAATCTAGTAAGGATACTCTAAAAGCCTAGTCTAAAATTATCTAGTAATCTAGTAATCTAGTAAGGATAATCTAGGAAGGATACTCTAAAATTTATGAGACTATGAGTTGTTTTGGGAATTGACTTTTTAAGTAAATTTTAATTTTAAAAAATAAATTGTACAAAAAGTAGAAATAAGAATTTGGCTATGTTTGGAATGATTTCCAAAATATAATTCTACCCACATATTTTAATTGGATGTTTGGATACGGCTTTCAAATTGTATTTCTACAATAAAGAGAAAACTCTGCAGAAAACTTTTTCTCAGGTGCGATTTTCAATTTTTTTTTTTTCAAATTTGGCCTAACCGGTCGTCCCACAAGACGTCCGGCCGGTTGATCGGAACAGTGCAATTTTTTTTATACAATTGACATATGTTAATTTTTATATATTTTAAAATTTTTTTATGCATTTTAATAGAATTTTGAGTTATATATTTGGTTATGAGTTGTAAATTTTTATATCAAATATCATATGTCACATCAAAAATTCTCCACTCAATTCAAAATTCTTTTTAAAATTCTTTTTAAAACTCTTTCACCAAATAAATTTTCCATGCTCAAATTATAATTTCAAAATTTATAAACTCAAAATATAATTCCTACTCTCAAATTATAATTAAAAAGTTTTGCCAAACACAACTTAATTTTTTGATAGTGATTTTTCAATCCATTTTGGAGCATTTGGAGTACTATTTTTAATGAGACTAAGGTGTCTGAGTCCATCTGTAGGTCGGTCGTAGCTGAGGCGCATGGATTTCATCAGTTGATTGGGAAGGGCTCGCCGATTGTCTTGCTCGTAGGGCGGTGGGTGGGGAGGGCATCTGCTTTGCACATGGATGGGACTCTTCATTAATGGTTTGATGACCTTTGCTATCAATAAAATCGGTTACCGTTTGAAAAAAAAAAAAAAAAAATTAAAACTATGACTTTTCAAAATTGGCTTACATATAGTGACGTGGCAATTTGTAATTGCAATAATTCTGGGTAACAGCCTGGAAGATGGGAGATATGAGGTAAAAAATCGCATAAAAAATTGTGAGAGATGATGTGATTTAAAATAGATTAAAAATTAAAAGAGAGTTTTTAACAATGTTTTTAAAATAGCCCTCAATCTTTGGATATCACCATCTCATCTCATCCAATCTATTTATCTATCTATATATAAGGAAAATGTGGTATAAGACCTCTAAGAGTTCCAAATTTCTACTCTAAATTTCATAATTTTTTAATTTTTAAAATTAAAAAAAATCTTTTATTGACTAGTTTTTATTCAAACAAAAAAATAAAAATAAATAATAATAATAATAATAATAAAATAAAAATTAATATCTTTTGATTTATGACTTTCAAATGGAAAGTATCAAATCTAAAAAAAAAAAAAAAAAAAAGTAGAAATTATACTAATCTATTTCAAAATTCAAATTCAAGGGTCACTAAATATAAAAAGCAATCTATTAATTTAAATTTAAAATTTGCACAATATATATTTAAAATTATAATGATCTATCACATGATTTATAAGTTTTAAATACAAATTTAAAATTATCGTAATTAGCTCGTGATTTTTGTATAGATTATAATTGCAAAACGTTGCCATCTTATTAAAGTCTTTTTGTGGTTATTTTAGCCCAAATGTGGTAGGCCAAACGAGCACTAAAGTGACTCTCAAATTTGAATTTTGAAATGGATTAGTATAATGTCTATTTTTTTTTTTTTTTTTACAGATTTAATATACTTTCCATTTGAAAGTCATAAATTAAGGAATATTAATTTTTATTTTATTATTTTTTTGCTTGAATAAAAGCTAGCCAATAAAAGATTTTTTTGATTTTTAAAAATCAAAAAATTATAAAATTTAGATTAAAAACTTGGAACTCTTAGAAGTCTTATGGGTTAGAAACCCATCAATATTTATTCCTTAATTTATGCATCTTTTATTAATTTATGCATCCTTTATTAAATTATAAAAGATGTATAAATTAAGGAATGAATATTGATCTTATTCTGGTAACATAATTTAAGAAAGAATCTAAATTTAAAATTTTATTCTAAGAATATAAAATTAATTTATAGACCAATCATATTGTGACACATATTAATAAAAATTAAACAAAATAAAAAATGTTTTGCAATTATAATGATAATTTTAAATTTGTATTTAAAACTTATAAATCATGTGATAGATCATTATAATTTTAAATTTGTATTGTGCCAATTTTAAATTTAAATTAATAGATTGTTTTTCACATTTAGGGTTCGTTTGGAATGTGGGTTAACTTTTTGGTTATTTTAGTTTGAGGCTAAAAAGCCTCATTTGGGATAGACTTTTTGATTTTTTTGACTTTTGTGAGATAAAAAATGAAATGATTATAGTTTGGATGTAACATTTTCTCTTATTGACTTTTTAGCTCATAATTTTTGTATTAAGGAGCAATAAGGCCTTGTTTGGGTAGTGCAAAATAATCCAAAAAGCCAAAAAGTTACTCAAAAAGTTAAAAAGTTAACACTATTCACCAAAAGTCAACAATTACGGCTGCACAACTCCCAATTCAAATTTTCCTCTAAAAACTAATTTTCACAATTTTTTATTACACATTTTTCTATAAAAAGTCAAAAAGTTAACCCAAACATCCATATTTTCAACCTCAATTTTTTAGTCAAAAAAGACAAAAAGTGCACTTATTTAGTCTTCCCAAACAAGGCCTAAGAGTGACATTGAGATTATTGACATATTTTACAAAAGAATGTTTTTAAGAAGAGATATTATGAGAGTTTTAAAACCTCATAAAATCTATATATTATTATAATTGCAAAATGTTGTCATCTCATTAAAGGTAAAAATTGTAATTCTTTATTTTATTTTATTTTTTATTTTGTTTAATTTTTGTTAATGTTTCACAATATGATTGGTCTATAAGTTAATTTTATATTATGAAAATAATTTTTAAATTTAGATTCTTCTTTAAATTATGTTACCAGAATAAAATCAATATTCATTCCTTAATTTATGCATTTTTTTATTAAATTATAAAATAAAATTTTAAATTTAAATTCTTTTTAAAATTATGTCACTACAATTAGAATGAGATCAATAATCACATGTGTCATAATATTATTGGTCTAAACATTATATGTTATTAAATACACGTATTCAAATTATTTATTGCTATTAAAAGTTTATATTTTTATTTTTGTCATTTTTGGTTTTAAATTTTATACTCTTTATATATATATATATCTTTCTAAACTACAAGGACTTAAACAATACTTTTTTTTATTACAAATATTGTTTTTTCACAAAAGACAAAAACATTAAGAAAATGAATGACTTTTTTAACAATTGTCAAACATAATGGATTCTATTATTATTATTTTTTTAATCTCAATTGTCAATTAAACAAAATAAAATTAAAAAAATAAATTTTTTTGGCTTAAATAGTTAAGAAGTGACTTTTTCAAATAAAAATAAACATTTTTTTTCCCTATTAAAAGTAATAGTTGGTGAAACTTATTTTTTTTATATAATAAAAAAAAAAATGGGAGTTACATGTGATAATTTATTATTCCAGTAATACTACAGGCCTACACTTTCACACACAATGATATGGCAAGAGAGTTGGTCCCCATGTCATTGAGTGTATAGCAAATCAAGAGTTGACGGGGGATTCTATTTACACCCAAAAAATCATTAAGTACTCTCAATTTCTAAGTACACCATGTTTAATTATTTAAAATCTTATTTTACTCTCATTACATCCTATTATTTTTCCCAAATTACCCTTAAGGTAAACCCAAATAATAAATAATAAACAAACTAAAAAAATTAAATTATTTCAAAAACTTTTCAATACAGGAACAACAAAGGTAGACTCTATAATCAGAGACACCATCGACAAGCTTCTCGTCCTTCACTTCGGTCGATCTTTCAGTCCCCTTTGTCTCCAGCTCGATGACATCGCACGTTTGGGGTTTTCTTTTCTCTCTTCTCTGTTGTTTAATTTTCTTTCTGAGATAAATAATGGCTTAAATGTTGATGGAAGACCTAATTTGAATCGCAAATGCACACGATGAAAAAAAGGCTCAATTTTGTTTGTATCTCAAAATCCTCATCTAATCATGAAGCAATACAGTTTGATTTATAAGCAATACAGTTTGATTCTATAAATCAAAACTTAAATAAATAAATAAAAAAAATTGCTTTGAACATTGTTAAAATGACTTATCACTTGTATACTTTGCTTATCATATTGCCTTGCCTCTGATTTTTTGTCTTTTTTTCTTCTCTTGTTGTTTTGCTATTCCAATTTGTTAATTACTGTGTGACAATTCTCTTGCTGTTTTGCTATTCTAACTTGTTGATTACTATGTGTTTGAAAAAATGCTTGAATGAGAAACGCTCTACTATCTTGCTTGGCTTACCTCTTTTATTGAATTTTTTTTCTATATATATTTTTTTACAAATATTATACTTTTTAAGTGTATGTGCATATAAAAAAATTAAAAAAAATTACTTAAAATATTAAAAAAATTCACTACACAAAAAATGGAAAACAAAAAATTCAATTTTCAGAAAAACAGTTTAAACTAGATTGATGGTGCAATGAGTTTTCTTTTAAATATGAGTTTTCTTTGATTTTCTACTATTCTGAATTTGTTGTTTCATTGTTACAAGTCTGAAACTCTTCAATTTTTTGCCTTGTCTAGATTATAAAGAATAGCTATGTCTGCCATGCTATACTACTAAGGACAACTCTAAGAAATTTAGAAATTCTCTAAATATTGATTTGTGATTATGTATCAATTATGTATCAATTTTAAGTAGTAAATAATAATCCCAATCAAACAATTAAGATAAATCGACAAAACAATTTTATGTGGAAAAATCACAATTGGAGCGCCTTCAATTGTGATAAAAAACCACGGGCAAAAGCCACAAAACAATCCACTAAGAAGACATAAAGGAATTACACAAGAATACTCTCAATTACTTACCGAATCCATGCCCGAATCGAACCGATCCCCATGTGCCTCTTCCAGCCCCGTCTTCACCTCGGAATTTTCTTGTACAACGTTGAATCCACAACGCTGATGTCGAATCCACAGTGATGAGCCACTCTAGAATCCACCAAGGCTTCAGGCCCAAATTCCAGGGAATCCATCGAAGAACAACTCTTTTTTTTTTTGAATAAAACAAACTAAACAAACCCTTTGATATAATCCACTCAATTCATGATTAATCTCTCACAGATATCAAAGGAAACAAGCAAAGAAACTCTAGATGTAAAACCCAATACCCAAGAAAAAGATTTGGAAGCGGTAACCCTAAAATCTGATTGAATCGCATATTTATAGAAAATAGATCCGCGATCTCCGCTCGAGCGCAAAAAAGTTCGCTCGAGCGTAAAATCCCAACTTCCAGTACTTTGCAGACAGGTTATACTTCTGAAACCAAACATTTTCCGCTGGAGCGAACAAGCAACTTCGAATGCATTTTTGCATTTTGCTTTGGAGGCATTGCCCCTCGACCCTGCCGCTGCCTCGGACCCATCAAGGGGCGCTGCCTCCTAGACCCCCGCGAGCTAACCAAGCAGCTCAATCCCCGACATAGTCAGCGAAGTGGCAAACAAGATAGGATACGATCACAAACTCCTCTGCATAGGCACTATTCGGGTTGGATTCACATTTAAAACTCATAGTCTCATTGAAATAAAAAGATCGAATAAAATTACAACTGAAAAGAGTTTTTTCAAACGAGATTGCCAATAATAAAAACCTAACAAACTCAAATTAGGAAAATTTGTAACTTGAAGTTATAAAAACTTGGGAATAAAATTGGACTGTACTACTTTCTGTTCACATTGTTTTGCTTTAATGTAAAAGAAAATCTAAAGTTTGTGTGCTTTGTGATCTTTGAAAGGTGGATTTTGTCACATTTGTCACTTGCATGACATTTATGTGAACCTTGTTCTTCTTTATTATCCATATATTTTTTCCTTCTTTTTTTCTCTGCTTTCATTCTTGGAAGTTGTTTTGCAATACTTTGTGAAAGAGGTTGCCAAAAGCAATGAAAGCAATGAAAGCAATGAAATAAGAAATAAGAAAGCAATGAAAAAGAAAACTGTATTTACCATTTAATGGTTATGTTTTTCCTCATTGAACATTTGTCATTTGTTTATCCTATGTTGCTTTTGTAGAGGATTGGTTCTCAAGAAAGAGAGAAATGTGTGAAGAAGATTTCTTGCTTGCCTACTATCAGCTACACGCTACTACAACATATAAGAGTTTTAGAGACCAAATGTTTTGGATTTTAAAAGTGAAAATTTTGTTACAAAAGACATTTAGGGACCAATTTCCATCGTCATGAGGATAGTCGCTAAAAGGTCGTCGCGAAAAGTAAAAAATAAGGCTTTTAGGAACAAAATTTTGAAAATGTTACTAATAAATAGACCTTTAGGGACAAAATAATTTGGTCTCAAAATAGTTTATTTTTTGAGACAAAAAATTTAGTCTCAAAATGATAATAATTCGTCATTAATGTCCAATTTCTGTTGCTAAAAATAAAATATTGACACTTTTCGTAACAAAAATAATTGTCCCTAAATTTTAGTCTTTAAAACTTTAATTTTTTGTAATGCGTGAGTAGAGAGGCAAATGCCAATCTCAAGATCTACCAACAATCTGATTTGTGAAGGATATGAAGCTTACAAAAATCTGGGTCCCAGCAGGACCTAAATCCTCGCAGGGCCAGTAGCATGTGCAAATGGAACTCTACTTCTGTTCTAGATCACAGAAGTAAGTTTACAGCCAAATGGATAAGTTAGTCTATTTTTTATTCAAATCTAATAAGACCTGAAAGAAGCTCAGTATAGTTAATTTCACATTGAAAATTTTAAATTGTAAGGTATTCTAACCTTTCTACGTCCTTACAAAACTATAATGGGCGAATTAATCTTGTGTCATTGTACATGGGTGTGCCTTCACATGGTTTTTTCTTCATATTGAACAAGTCAGATAAGTGAAGAACTGGAACACAGAATTGGAATTATGGAAACTTCATTGAACAGGTGTAGAATGATCTTGGATTCTGTTTAAAGAGATATCATGCGAGTAAACAAGGGAACGAAGGAAGTATTAATGGGGAGTAAGTATCTCAAATCTCAATTGCCAAATACATTGGTATATAGGAGTTAGAGTGACAGTTACTTGGTTCGGTAATTATTGTTAGATATACACTTACCTGTTATCACTTGTTTGTTGGCCGTGACCAGGTACATGAAGTCTCTAAAAAACATTTGAGTATTACTTTTGTGTTCTCAAAGTGACCCAAGCCTTTTTTATTCAAGTACTGAAAATAGTGTAATTCCACCAATTCAGTTGAAAATAACATATCATTGCTTTGCAAAGAATTTGATGTAGATGGTTTGTTTTACTTAAATTTAGGTGTATATATTTTTTATGATGAACTAATAGATATCCTTGGATTGGCTTGCCAAGAGAATATTAATTGTCTAAAACTCACACACAGAGTTGATAAATTACATTTTACAAATGAGTTCTTGATACAACTCGAAAATTATGCCCAATTAGTTGATATCACCTCTTTTTCAATTTGGTATTTGCTAGATTACATTTTACAAGTTCAAAGGCAATTTTCTATTTGCTAGATTACATTGTTCTCTTTTGTTGAGGGTAAATTTGAAACAATGTATATAATATAGCCTTTGACTTAATGATAGTATAACCTTCAAGCTGTTTGCCTTTGAGTTAATGATAGTATACCTTTCTAACCGTTTGCCTTTGAGTTGATGATAGTACACCCTTCAAACTGTTTGCCTCTACAAAGATCAAGTGATGCCTAGCTTTCTTTTTAGTCCTTTAGAGTGAGTACCATCACTTTTGTAATTTATTTTTTATTACTGGTTTAATTATTGTTGCCTCTATCCTTTCAAGTAGCTAAAAGGATTCTTCTTCATTTTAGCCCTGAAGTGCATCTGAAGGTTTATGGGAAAACAACTCTGATTCCAAAGATAGAATCGGGAAGGTGGACCTCTGTCAAAACAGAACAAGCTTCTTTTAAAAAGGACCTTGCTACATCCCCCTAAAAACACCCCCCTAATCCCCCTAATTTCCATATCAAGTAAAAAAAAAAAAAAAAAGGAAACAGTTGCCCAAATTGAAAATTAGGGGGATTAGGGGGGGTGTTTTTAGGGCTCCAAGTCATTTTCCTTTTAAAAATGGGGGCCCTAGTAAGGAGCACAAACAGAAGTCTCTCATTGAACTGGTAAATCTCAATTCATTTTTCTTTCATTTTGCTCACTTCATTCTTTCTTTCTTTTTTTATTTTTTATTTTTGTACATGACTTAGTTGATTATCATTGTGAAAACTCTATGGATACTTCAAACAGTATATATCTTGTTTTCTATGTTTAAATTGAGGTGGTTGATGATGGAGGAAAGAGAATGGGGAATCCCTATTGAAAGGAACTCTGATCCCAATCAGCAGGCAGGAAATTCAGCTCCAAAGGCAGCTTCGGACTCCAGCATCATCATGTTTTGTGGATCTTGAAACCAAACACTCTAGGAACATAACTAACATCATTTGTTGGCATTTCAACATTGTATTGTAATACTTTAAAACATGGCCTTTGGATATTTTAATTCTTATATTTTATATTAATGCCTTAATATATATTGTTCTCTTATATATTATTTTTCTGCTAATCAAGTAGAGGTTACATTGGCATGAAATGAAAATTTTCAACAATCAAATAGCAGAACAGTGTCCAGCGATGGAAAAAAGAAAACGAAAAGCATAGCATTTGAAATAAACTAGGTTGCTTAACATTTATGTTTCAACCATTGATTTTAATGTGCCTTCTAAGTTTTCAATATTGTATTTTATTGTTTGTGGATTGTTGGCTTCATTGTTTTTGTTAATGACAACAACTTTTTGAGGATTGTGGGAACATTTGGTTGGAAATTTCTGTGAAAGTAGGGATTATTGTTGAAGTGTTTTTTAGGTTATGTTTGGAGTATGGATTTAGTTAGGGATTTGAAAAATAAACGGGAAAAAGTTTGTGAAATGTATATTAGGGGTGAAAGAATAATCACTAAAACCGAACCGGCCGCACTAAACCGAACTGCACTAAACCGAACAGCCTGTTTATGGTCTGTTTGTTTCTCTGTAATTTGGTCGGTTGGCATGATTTTTCAAAATTTTTGATTTTCGGTTTCGGTTAAGTTTAGGCAAATTTTACACCGAGCCGCACCAAACTAGACTCCCATTTTTGCCATCCACGTTTTTTAATCCTAGCAGCCCACTCTTTTGGCCTTCCCACATAATGACACTACTTTTTGGCTTTCCAAGTTCCCACGGTGAAAAAAGTTGAATCTCTCATCTCTCTCTCTCTCTGTCTTCCACTTCAAAGTTCAAACAAACTAGGGTTCTTTTACTAAGGTTGAAAAATCAATTAGGGTTTTTTTCACTAAGGCACTCTCAGATTCGCCACCACTATCATCCATTACTCAGTTGAAATCTTGAAGCAAAGTCTTGGTACCAGATAAATTTCATCCCTAATTTTTTATTTTGAACACCATTTTTTTTATTTTTTTATTTTATTGTTTTACATTTTGAACAAACCCTATTTTTTTTTGTGGGGGGGGGGGGGGGGGGGGGGGGGGGGTTAAAGACACCTTGTTTTTGACACAAATCCTTAATTTTGTTTAAAACTTTTCAAAAGGCCCTAGTGTAGATTGACTATTGTGTCAACCTGTTTTTGAGCTTGTTTATATAATATATATATATATAATATAATATAATATAAATATGTATAACATTTATGATGTGTTCAAAAGGGTTTTAATGTTTGTGAATCACTTAATTTTGATGGTGTTTTGGATCTAAAAAGGATAATAATATTTGACATTATTTTTGACAAACTGCTCTTAACATACAAATGAAAAAAAAAATAAAAATTTATTTTATTTTTTTCCGTTAAAATATATTTTTTCTTTTAGTTAAAATTTGTTGTTGTTATTATTATTACTTTATTACGATTTTTTTCTTTTAGTGGTGATAATATATATATATATTTTTGTTAATAGGAGGATTAGGAATTTTTCTGTTAGTTATTATGTTTAGATGAATGATTTAATTTCTGTTAGTTAAAATTTGTTCCTGTTATTATTATTATCAAAAAAAAAAAAAAAAAACCTTTGACAATGTATTTTTCTATTAGTTAAAATTTGTTCTTGTTATTATTATCATTTTATTAGTTACTGTTTCTTTTCTTTTCTTTTTTGATAAATCAAATATTACTTCTTGTTCTTATGTTTAGATGGATGATTTAATTTCCCATACACAAGGGCCCAATGAAATCACTACTCAACAACCTACAACACAAGAACATGAGAATGAAAGCACAAAAAATCAGTCTAACAGTGTCAAGGGTAAAAGAGAAAGATCTTTGGTTTGGGATCATTTCACGAAATTGAAGTGTGAATCTAGTAAAAGAACTAGTGCCTCTTGTAACTATTGTGGTACAACTTATGCATGCGATCCAAAAATTAATGGGACAACATCAATGTGAGCTCATATAGAATCAAAGTGTAAGAAGTATCCCCTAAGGCAAGCTGAAAAGCAAACCACACTAGGTTTTAAACCAAAAAATGAAACTGGTGATAGGGAAACAATTGGTAAACTTGTGGCTGTAAGCTTTAGTGTTGATGCATGTAGAAAGGCCCCAGCAAAGATGATAATAATAGATGAATTGCTATTTAAATTTGTGGAGGGTGAAGGATTTAGGCAATTTATGCGTGTTGTGCAACCCAAGTGGTTAAAAATCTCATCTAGGATTACCATTGCCAAAAAATGTATGTCAATATTTGTGAGTGAGAATAAGGCTTTGAAGAATGCACTTAGAGGTCAACGACTATGTCTTACCCCAGACACTTGGACATCTGTGCAAAACTTGAATTATATGTGTCTCACTGCACATTTGATTGATTGTGATTGGAAACTTCATAAAAAACTTCTGAACTTTTGTATAGTTCCAAATCACAAAGGTGACACACTTGGTAAGGTGATTGAGGATTGTTTGGTAGCATGG
>JAXFYN010001377.1:0-32000 GCA_036172215.1 Camellia granthamiana | reverse complement strand
AAGTCGTCTACGGGCCGCAGGCCAATTTTACACTCCTATCAATGTGAATGTTAATATGTCAATGTGAATATTCACATTGTTAAAGGGCCGGGCCTACCCCGGGTAGCGGGCAGGCTTCGGGCCGTCCACGGGCCGCGGACCAATTTCACGCTCCTATCAATGTGAATATTCACATTATCAACGGGTCAGGCCGGGCCCGCCCAGGGCAGCCCATAGGCCGCGGGCGAGTTTTGGGCGGCCCACAGGCCGCGGGCTAATTTTACACTCCTATTAATGTGAATGTTAACATGTCAATGTGAATATTTACATCGTCAACGGGCTGGGCCCGCCCCGGCCCGGGGCCGGGCTTCGTGCTGCCCACGGGTCACGGGCCAATTTTACACTCTTATCAATGTTAATGTTAACATGTCAATGCGAATATTCACATTGTCACAGGCCGGGCCGAGTCTGTCTCGAGCCGCGGCCGGGCTCCAAGTCGTCTACGGGCCGCGGGCTAATTTTACACTCCTATCAATGTGAATGTTAATATGTTAATGTGAATATTCACATTGTCAACGAGTCGGGCTGGGCCCACCCCGAGCAGGGGGCTGGCTTCGGGCCGCCCACGGGCCGCGGGCCAGTTTTACAGTCTTATCAATGTGAATGTTAACATGCCAATGTGAATATTCACATTGTCAACGGGCCGGGCCGGGCTCACCCCGGGCCGCCCATGGGACACGAGTCAATTTTACACTCTTATCAATGTGAATGTTAACATGTCAATGTGAATATTCATATTATCAACGGGTCGGGCCGGGCCGGGCCCGCCCAGGGCAGCCCACGGGCCGCGGGCGGGTTTCGAGCCGCCCACAGGCCGCGAGCTTATTTTACACTCCTATCAATGTGAATGTTAACATGTCAATGTGAATATTTACATTGTCAACGGGCCGGGCCCGCCCCCGCCCGGGGCCGGGCTTCGGGCTGCCCACGGGTCACGGGCCAATTTTACACTCTTATCAATGTTAATGTTAACATGTCAATGTGAATATTTACATTGTCACAAGCCGGGCCGAGCCCGTCTCGAGCCGCGGCCGGGCTTCAAGTCGTCTACGGGCCGCGGGCCAATTTTACCTATCAATGTGAATGTTAATATGTCAATGTGAATATTCACATTGTCAACGGGCCAGGCTGGGCCCGACCCGAGCAGCAGGCGGGCTTTAGGCCGCCCACGGGCGGCGGGCCAATTTTACACTCCTATCAATGTGAATGTTAACATGTCAATATGAATATTCACATTGTCAACGGGCTGGGCCGGGCTCGGCCCGGGCCACCCACAGGCTTTGGGCTGCCCATGGGACGCGAGTCAATTTTACACTCTTATCAATGTGAATTTTAACATGTCAATGTTAATATTCACATTATCAACGGGCCAGGCCGGGCCTAATGTTTTGGCCCGTGGGTTGGCCCGGCCCGACTCGAATTTTTCCGGGCACCCACGAGGATCAACATGAGCCAGGCCCCTACGCATTGACGATATGAACATTCACATTAACGGTGTGAACATTCACATTAGGGGTATTTTGGTAATTATGTCACCCATAAGACTTATTGAAACATAAGAAAATAATGTGAACTAAATGGAACATAAGTAGATGAAAATGGTATTTTGGTCTTCTTATCTCAAATAGGACCTAATGGAATAGTCAAAAAAAAATATGGGTTTGATGGAATAAAACTCTTAAAAAGTGGATTTATTAAAAAAGCTCCCTAAAGAATATAATTTTTGTGAAAAAATCTTTAAAAATTCATTAAATACTAAAAATATAAAAAAAAAATTAAAATTCAATATATTTTTTATAATTTTGTAAATTCATTAATTTTTTAAAATATTTTTTCACAAATATTTCACTTTTTTAGATACACTTTATTAATGTGCATTTAAAAATGTAAAAAAATTGCTTAAAACTTTAAAAATATTCACTAAAAACAAAAAATATGAAAAATAAAAAATTCAATTTTCAGAATATTAAAATCAAACATACTTAATGGTGTTCTATAATTTGAAGGTTTTGAACAATTGTTAAAACTTTACAATTTTAAATTTATAAACTTATTTATAATAATTGATATTTTTTCCATGGAATGCAGGAAAGATTTTCTACTTTGAATAAGGAAAAGATTTTCTCCATGGAATAAGGGAAAGATTTTATCTTTAGAATGAGGGAGAGATTTTCCCCATAAAATGAGAGACTATTGTTGTGTATTAGTTTCAATATAGAAACATATACAAAAAATTAGAAATGAAGATTTGATCATATTATTTTAAACAAAATTTAATGAAATACTAAAAAAGAATATGAGTTAAATGGAATAAACCACTTAAAAAGAGAATTTATCAAAAAATAACCCTTGTTAAAATTTTATAATTTTAAATTTATAAATTTATTTATAACATTGTGGCACGTGAGTCAAACTTTGCATTATAAAAAGTGTTAGAGGTTTTCAATTTTTTAAAAACTCAGACCTATTTGGTAAAAAAAAAAATTTGTATCTCAACCATTACTCATCATATTATATTATTATTGTTCAAATTGTAAATTTCTTTTAAGAAAAATTGCAAAAAAATGAATAGACGGGAAATAATTACAAAAGAAGGGAGAATAAAACATAATTACATTTAGCATGGAGCTTAACAAAAAGAATTGCAAAAGAATAAATAAAATTACACAATTACCCAAACTTCCTCTTTTCTCCATCTTTCTCTCTCCTCTTTTCTTTTCATTCCACTCCAATCGACAACAATCTATCCCCCACCCATCTCCGGCCATTCCCTCTCTCTCTCTCTCTCTCTCTCTCTCTCTCTCTCTCTCTATGTGCCTCCCTTCGTCGCCACCGTCGCACCTTCTCCGACCATCGCAACCCACAGTACTCCTTCCTCCGACTACCACAACCCTTACCTCTCAATCTCTCTGCAATTCCAGCGTCCAGACCTGCCCCACCCTCAGCCCTCATATGCCATCACAGTCGCTCTCCTGCCATCACAACCCCCCCTACCCCTCTCATTCCGCCTTCTTTCCACATGGCCGGAGTTGTAGAAGAGAGAAGATGGATATTGAAGGGCATTGACGGCCACGGCGATGGTGGCTAGAGGTGGGGAAGAAGGAAGGGTTTAGAGAGTGGGGTTGGGGATGGAAGGGAAGAAAGAATATGGAGATTGAATGGGGTTGGTAGTGCCACGATGGAATTAGAAGGTGGGAAAGGTGGCTGGAGATGGTGGACGCCAGTGGGAGAGAGGGTGGAGAGGGGAGGAGGTTGAAGAAGAGAGGGATTAGGGCAAAAAAGGGTAGGGACAAATTTGTAACTTTGTCCATTATTTTACCATTTTTTTAAAAAAAATTCATATTTAGGCATATTTTAGAAATAATATTAAAAGTCGGCTTATTGATTTTTTAAATTTTTGGATCACATTATATCTTTATTTATTTATTTATTTATTTTTATCATTTTTAAAAAAAAATTAAAATATGTTTGGTTGAGGGATTTAGAAAGAGAAGTAAAATGGGTGGATGAAATGTAAATAAAATATATTTATATTTTATCTAGTTTCAGTCACCTTTTTCATTATATTTTACCTAATGTTCCCTATTTTTTTCATTTCTTTTTTTAAATCATTTTTTAAATCTCTCCATCAAACATAATGTTAATCTACTTCCCAAAAAAATTTCCAATTCTTTTGCAATTTTTTCCTCATCTTTGGATTTTTGTGCAATTTTTCCTCATTTTAAAGAGACTACAAAGTCACTCCAAAAAAAAAAAAACTCCAACAATTAAAAGGGAGTAAAGTAACAACGGGTCCACAGTTGACGGGTAAAGTGTAAAATCACCGGAGAGTTAGAGAGAGCAACAAAAGACGCAGAGACATAGAGAGGGGCAAAGAAAAGGTTAGAGTGTCCTTAAACCTGGTGAATATGCCTTGAATTTCGAAGCTGTTCATTGCAAGTAAGGTATTCTAAGCTAATAATCCCTATAAATGCGCTGTCTTATTGATGGGTCGTTGAACACACCAAAATTAAATACTAAATTATACCAAATTTTATTAGAATAATGGTAAGTCCAAGTATCGATCCACAGGGACAATTGTGAAATTAATCTAATTTAATTGTTAAATTCTTAAATTAATTTTGATAAAAAGATTGATGGTTCATAACCTAATTTAATAACAAATAAAATAAACTAAGGAATTAAATTATCAATAATAATTGAAATTGGGTTTATTGAATTGGGGAAAAATCCTAGGGTAGAGAATTCACCACTAACCACATGAATGAGACTTAACATCAACCACCAATCGCAATTCGGTTTGAACAACCCAATATTTCACAACGACAAGTTTGAAATATTGATCAAGAGGGTTGTTGCATTCAATGTACAGGCACGAATCATCCTGAATAGTACGAGTTGTTTGCTCTAAACTAAGTTAGCAAAACGACCCATCTCTCATAGCATGACTCATCTCATACTTTGAATACAAACACAAAGAATACTAATGTATGGAAAGCATTAAACAATCCCAGAGAGTAAAATGCTTAAAGAGAAGAACAAAACAATTATTTATAAACTTCTAAAACATCCATACATTTATTCAAACCAATTTACAATTAAAACTCATGAAAAATTCCATTACATGGCTAGGGTTTCATCAAAACCCTAGAAAAGACGACTAGCCATTCATGGATGAGTGGAAAGAGGAAGAAGATGAGGAAGAAACTTCCATGGAAGTGTTCTTCAAGCTTTGGTAGACTCCCCTTCTCCAAACCCTAGCCTCTCTCTTTAGGTTAAAATAATTTCAGAACCCTAGAAAAGCCTTTTCCTTTTCTTTTTATACTTCTACTCACTTCCAAACAGGTTTAAAACGTCAGTTTGACTTTCCCAGAAAAAGTCAACTCTGTCCAAATTCTGTCTTTTTTCCCATTTTATGCTCCGACGATGTGCAACCTGATTGACATTCAACACACATAAAGTATACGGTTTGACCAACAAGTGAAGTTAAGAGATTCTAATTAACGGCCTCAATGATGTACATTTCGGCCTTAATCACATCCCCCAACTTACTACTTGCTAGTCCTCAAGCAAGTAAAATAAAACAAAATCTATCTATTTCCTCTTTCGTGGGAAAACGGTTGCATTTAGCATATGCAACAAGCCTTTAAACCACAAGGTTACCCCAAATGGACGAGTAAAGTCTCGTGAGGGTTTCCAGAAATGATACCCACAAACATTAACATATTCATATATACTTAACAACAAATGACTACACTACTCCACCTAACAATCAACTTATGTGCCACTACAGTGTGATATTGAGACATAATGAGTCATTAAAGACACAGTGGACAAGCATGAAGGAACCTATTGAGTCAAAACCACAATTCAGTTAATACAAAAGTAAAGTTCCCTATACTTGTGCATGCTAGTAGACAAGCCATGAGTACCCTCGGTGTAAAGTACAATCTCTATATTAGTTAACTGTCCACTATAATAGCCCAGTGTAACTCATAATAACACCCAACATATACAGAAAAACTAACCTGTTGCGGCCAAGATTCTTAAAAGTTGCTGCTTTTTTTTTTTTTAAATGACTGTGCAATGTCCTGATCCATTAAGCTTTCTAATCAACCCATGTAGCAAGTATTGGGCCAATGACTCCCAAACCAGACGGTTTTAGGGCATTAGGTGTAGAGACACCCCTACGAGCTTAATAACTCGAGTTAAAAAGGTTACGAACCCAAACAAGTCAAGTTTTTGTTTTTGTTTCTTTTTTTTTTTTTTTTTAAAGAATCTTGGCTCCTCATTTATTCTTTTCTGCAACTCTAGCTATTATCAATGATGTAGACCAGGGATTATAATAAAAAGATCACCGCTATGATAGTGTGTTCATGTGAATTAAGGCATACTCATGACAAGTGTACTAAAACCACAAACACAGACAACTCTCCTCGTGCAAGCATCGCATGCAAGTATCTACCCAATAAACCCTTTTCATACAGCTCTACTATGCTCGCCAATTAACATATGCAAATATTATCACCCTACTAGCAAAAAGTCACATCAAGTAAAGTAATGTAATCAAGTGAAACAGGTATAAGCATGAATTATGAGCCAAATAGAAATGCACAAAAGAAAATATAACCCTCATCCTCCAACTTGAATATGGCATTGTACTCAATGGAAAAGTAAAGAGAAATGAGAGAATATTACCAGAACTGTAGGTGCACATCCAGGTAGGTAGAGAGTAACATATACACACTTCACACTTTTTTTTTTTTTTTCTTTTTGAAGAAAAGAAAGAATTAAATAAATGAATAAAAATGACATTAAATTAAATAAACTAAATTATAAAATAAACTAAACTAAACTAAACTATAAAATAACAAAACTACAAAAGAGACTAAAGTATAGAATAAAATAACCTAAACTAAACATTTTTTTTTAATTAATAGAAGAGAAGAAAATAAAATAAAATAAAAACTAAACTACTTAATAATGAAATGAACAATTACATCATAGAATAGAAAAAATAAATAAATAAATAAATAAGAATAACATCACTAACTAAACAAATAAAAATAAAATAATCCACAAACTAATGGAAATCAGTAACGAAATAATTTAAACTAAACAAATATAGCAAATTAAAAAAAAAAAAAAACTAAATTAGGATTATTATTAGCACCATGATATCTGAGGTTTTTTTTTTTAAGAAAATAGAAAATAGAAAAATAAAAATAAAATAAATAAATAAATAAATAATTCGATTTTTTTTAATATATAAATAAAATAATTGTATATTTATTTGTTTATATTTAAAATTTATTTATGTATTTGTTTACTCAAATAAATTAAAAATGAAATAAAAATAAAATAAAATAAAATAAAATAATAATAAAAATAAAACTAAAACAAATGTTGCCCCGCACTTGGCTTGGGCAGACTTCCAATCTCACAAATGTCCCGCACGTGTGGGGCCCAGGCCGCACGTGCGGCGATTTGAACCCCCTGCACGATTTTTTTTTTTTTTTTTTTTTTTTCCCTCAAACGTCGTCCCGCACGTGTGGGGCCCAAGCTGCACGTGCGGCTTGGTTCATGCACCACCGCCCGCACCTGCTTTTAAAGTAAGGGGCAAATGTTTCAAAGTCACAATTTTTTTTTTTTTTTTAATATTTTAAATTTGTGTTTGTTTACAATTGAACATGTATAACAAAAAAAAAAAAAAAAAAAAAAAAAATCAAATTGAACAAGTATAACCCTTTTTTTTTTTTTTTTTTAAACCACAGAAAATAAACATGAAAGCATTTTTTTTTTTTTTTAAACTAATTCTCAGCACCTAACAAAAGGCTCAAGAGTTATGGCAGAAAGTTGCCACTTCAGAATTCCCCAGGTAATAAAACCCAGCGCAGTTTATAGCCTTCGTGCTAGTACAACCCAAATATACTTAACCATTTCTACCTTCAATTGACATCCAAAATAAATATAGCACATAAAAACATAACGGAATGCCCACTAAAGGTATAATCTTCACGCGAAAAACCATGGGTACTACTTTTTTCCCTAACTGTGTTTGTAACTTTCCCTATTCTCCAACAGGGTGACAGACTAGGTTGATTCGGTATCCAGAATCGAGGCGCATAAAGCTACCTCAACCTATGGGGCTGCTATACAGAGTTCAAGCCGAGGTAGTTTTGAAGCAATCTCCACACCCCTGGGTATTTAAACCAGACTCTAGTCTCGGAAATCCCAAACCTTTGTATTCTAAGCTTTGCCATTCAAACTCTAGTTTCCACCGTCTCAGTTGGTCTCCTAGGAACTCACTACAAACACGGTTAGGTGGCTATACCAGACCGTCAAATGCCGTTCGGGCACAGCTAACACCAAAGAAATTACACCTTTAGAGGATTTAAAGTCTCCTAGATGCAAATAAAGCATAACGAGAATAAAGAAAAACAGAAGAACATAGAAGGGAAAAAAAATAATAAAAAAATATAAAAAATCAGGAATCAATCTATTAAGCATAATAAAATGGGTCCATCAAACCCCTGGGTAAAGGAAAATGATCCTTCCTAGTTGAGGAATTTAGTCTCCTATAATCAATGCACACTCGCCACCCAATAGTGGTTCGTGTGGGGACTAACTCTCCTCCTTCATTCTCAACAACGGTGATGCCCGATTTCTTGGGCACCACTTGTGTGGGACTCACCCACTTGCTATCTGAGATGGGGTATATAATATCCGCATCCAACAATTTTAATACCTCCTCAACTGACCCATCAATATCAAAATTTTCAAACCCAAAATGAGCTAGATAAGCCTCTAAAGGGTCCTCTACAAGAATGGAGGGCAAAGCCTTCTCCACAATCTCATCCACAACATCCACTAATAAGCACTCCTCTCTCTCATGAGGTTGTTGGGATGCTTGGAAAATATTAAGTTTCACTTGCATGTTGCTAAATGAAACTTCCATAACCCCGGTCCGACAATTGATGCATGCATTGGCCGTAGCCAAGAAAGGTCGACCTAAGATCACCGAGATTTGTTTCTTAGAACTGGCTACCGGTTCCATATCTAACACCAAAAAGTCAACAGGGAAGTAGAACCTATCAACCTTAACTAGCACATCCTCAATCATGCCACGTGGCACTCTGAGGGACCGGTCAGCCAATTGAAGAGTGACAGTAGTGGGCTTTAACTCGCCAAGCCCAAATTCCTCGTACACAGAGTACGGCAATAAATTGACACTAGCCCTAAATCTAATAAGGCCCTATCAATGAAATGGTCCCCTATAATGCATGCAATGGTTGGGGCACCCGGGTCCTTAAGCTTAGAAGGTGTGTCATTCAACAAGATGGAGCTTACTTGCTCCGTGAGTAGGACCTTTTGGGACACATGTGTCCTAGATTTACGCTTTTACGTACAAAGGTCCTTCAGAAATTTGGCATATGATGGTACTTGCTTAATCGCCTCCAGCAGGGGGAGGTTGATTTTTACCTGTTTAAAGACATCCATCATTGCCTCCATAGATGCCGCCTTCTTATTAAAAGGGGACGGTGTATCAAGACACTGGGGAAAGGGTACCTTAGGCACATATGGTGCCTTGGGCTCAAGTGAAGTACTAGGGACTAAGTCATCCCTCTTAAGTGTTGCCCCCCCACCCTTGCTCTCACTGGGTGAACCACCGTGAT
Organism: Camellia granthamiana; assembly: GCA_036172215.1. Lineage (NCBI taxonomy): Eukaryota > Viridiplantae > Streptophyta > Magnoliopsida > Ericales > Theaceae > Camellia > Camellia granthamiana. The sequence continues at coordinate 22,785 of JAXFYN010001377.1, read as the reverse complement.
CACCCCTCCTAACTCTAGTTGCATCAGACGCAACTGACTGAGGCTCTAACTCCCTACCACTTTTCAAAGCTACCACCGCCTGCACTTGCTCATGTTGCTTTCCATTCCCACCCGAACTCTCTGCCCCATATTGTCCCTTAGGGTTGGCCACAGTTTGACTTGGTAATTTTCCCTCCTCTCTTCGATTCATGTTGTTAGCTATTTGACCCAATTGGGTCTCTATCTTGGCAATAGAGTGAGTGTGGGAGTGAACTATCGATGCTAACCCCTTAAGTTCTGAGAGAACTTCCAACACCTGAGCATCAAAGGCAGAGTTGCCCTGAGGAACAGGCGGGGGTTGTGGTTGCCGGTACGATTGTGGGGGTCGATAAGGTTGCGGTGGTTGGTAGGCCGATTGGTTGGCAAAATTATTGAAATTCTGCCTTGGTGGCGGAGGATTGTAAGAAGTGCCTTGTGAAGAGGGTCTCCATGAGAAATTAGGGTGATTTCTCCATCCCAGATTATATGTGTTGGAGTATGGGTCATTACCCGGGTTGGAGAATCCTTGAGCCACATTCACATGCTCTTGGACTAACTCCGGAAATTGTGATGCCGAAGGGCACTCACTCAAGTCATGAGCAGGGCTCGCACATATAACACATGCCTCACGGAATTGAGGCTGATCTTGTTGGGTAGGGGCATGTCCCATAGCTAATAAGTGGTCTATCTTGCGGGATAATGCCTCTACTTGTTGGGCTAACTCTAAGTTTTGCCCGACCTCATAAATGCCCCCTCTTTTCGGGGCTCCAACTACTGGTTGCCGGACTTGCCGGGCTGCGGAGGCATGGTGAAGGGAATTATCACGTAAGTTCTCAAACAATTGCCATGCCTCGGCATCATTTTTAGACATAAATGTCCCACCACAGGACGAATCCACCATTTGGCGGTGCGGCTCAGTTAAGCCATAATAAAATGTTTGAACAAGTTGCCAATCAGGCACTTGGTGGTGGGGACACTGTTAGAGAAGGTCTCTAAGTCTTTCCCACGTCTCATGGAATTGCTCGCCATCTATTTGAGCAAAGTTTGTGATGGCTCGCCTAAGTTGGTTGGTTTTACCTATGGGAAAGTACTTTTCCAAAAACCGTTGCTGTAATTGGTCCCAAGTTGTGATTGAATTAGCAGGTAAAGAATTTAGCCAGTGTTTGGCTTTATCCTTTAACGAGAATGGAAACAATCGCAACATTAAGGCTTCATTTGTGAAATTCTGGATCCTCACTGTCGAGCAAATTTTCAGAAATTCATTCAAATGCTTATAAGGATCATCATGAGTTAGTCCATGGAATGATGGGAGCATTTGTATGGTGCTGGACTTAATCTCATAATGAGTAGCAGTGGTGTTGGGCAATTGGATGCATGATGGTGATGTATATGCAATGGGTGTAAAATAATCCTTAAGGGTCCGGTTAGGCACATTCGGGACATTAGGATCTGCCATCTCTAATGGCTCAATGTATGGATATGAATACTCAAGCCTAGGAACACGGGCAGAAGTCCTAAGTCTCCTAAGGGTCCTTTCTAGTTCAAGGTCCAAACACCACAATTCAGGGCGACAAGAACGACGCCCGTGCATACACTACCCACACACACACAATAAGTTCGACTCGATGCACTAAGTTACGAAAGCAGAATGCTAAAAGAGAAATACTCACAGTGGTTTAACGAAAACGCTTTACTCGTCTTGCGGGTGCTTGGCGTGTAGACGTTGGGTTCGTTTGGTTTGAATTTCCCAAAAATTTTTGGGAAAATTTCTCTACAAATGAGTTTTCAGAAAAACTTAAACCAAACAAATTTTTCCAAAAAAATTTCCCAAAACTTGTGAACCAAACAAGTTTCCCAAACAAATCTCTCTCTCATACACATCAAATCAATCACTTTTTTCAAAATTCTCTCTCAAAATAATTTTCCAAAACATCTTTCCAAAAAAACCAAACCAAATAACTTTTCGTACTTTTTATCTCCCAAACTCATCTCCCAAACTCAAACCAAACATACCCGTTGTCTCCAACCCCCAATTGAGCTTTGACTTTCGTTTTAGCACTTTGGTGCTTTGCTTGTGAGTGTTTGATTCTGTTTACTCACTTTAGTGCTGTGTTTTTTTTTTTTTTTTTAAAGCTCGGCTACGCTCCGCTTGCACTTCAATGATAGCTCCAATTTCAAACGTTCTGCACACTTAGCAACACCAAAAGCATAAAATCCTAAACTAAAAATTAAAATAAGAATGTAACTTTAAATTAATTAATTTCGCCAGAAGTCCCCGGCAACGGCGCCAAAATTTGATGGGTCGTTGAACACACCAAAATTAGATACTAAACTATACCAAATTCTATTAGAATAATGATAAGTCCAGGTATCAATCCACAGGGACAATTGTGAAATTAATCTAATTTAATTGTTAAATTCCTAAATTAATTTTAATAAAAAGATTGATGGTTCATAACCTAATTTAATAACAAATAAAATAAACTAAGGAATTAAATTATCAATAATAATTGAAATTGGGTTCACTGAATTGGGGAAAAATCCTAGGGTAGAGAATTCACCACTAACCACATGAATGAGACTTAACATCAACCACCAATCGCAATTCGGTTTGAACAACCCAATATTTCACAACTACAAGTTTGAAATATTGATCAAGAGGGTTGTTGCATTCAATGTACAGGCACGAATCATCCCGAGTAGTACGAGTCGTTTGCTCTAAACTAAATTAGCAAAACGACCCGTCTCTCATAGCATGACTCGTCTCATACTTTGAATACAAACACAAAGAATACTAATGTATGAAAAGCATTAAACAATCACAGAGAGTAAAATGCTTAAAGAGAAGAACGAAACAATTATTTATAAACTTCTAAAACATCTATGCATTTATTCAAACCAATTTACAATTAAAGCTCATGAAAAATTCTATTACATGGCTAGGGTTTCATCAAAACCCTAGAAAAGACGACTAGCCACTCATGGATGAGTGGAAAGAGGAAGAAGATGAGGAAGAAACCTCCATGGAAGTGTCCTTCAAGCTTTGGTAGACTCCCCTTCTCCAAACCCTAGTTTCTCTCTTTAGGTCAAAACAATTTCAGAATCCTAGAAAAACCTTTTCATTTTCTTTTTATACTTCTACTCACTTCCAAACAGGTTTAAAATGTCAGTTTGACTTTCCCAGAAAAAGTCAACTCTGTCCAAATTCTGTCTTTTTGCCCATTTTATGCTCCGACGATGTACAACCTGATTGACATTCAACACACATAAAGTATACGGTTTGACCAACAAGTGAAGTTAAGAGATTTTAATTAACGGCCTCAATGATGTACATTTCGGCCTTAATCACTTACGTTTCTTTGTTTGCGAATCTATGCCATTTATCATGTATATATAATTGTGGAGGATCCGCGTGTAAAATATTTAATAATTTATTTAAAATCTTACATTTATATAAATATTATATAGAATATTTTATAATTCAAATTTCTAGCATTGTTCTATTATTTTCTTCCCCAGTTCTTGTATTTTATTTATTTATTTATTTATATTGAAGTAAACTCGTTGTATATGCCTTGAATCTACTTGGAGTCAATTAAAAAAAATTGTGTTTTCATATTATCATATTTGAATGAGTAATACATACATATATATATATATATATATTTATGTACGCGGGGTAAGAACATGGGTAAAAAGAAAATTTCTTCTCTTGTATTTTAAAACACAATTTCAATATTATGAAAAATATACAACTAATTTGTTTCTCATTAAATCTTACTATCACTTTTAGTGAAAAATAAAACTTTGAAAATAAAAATAAAAGAATCTTCATTTCTCACTCAATGTATAAATAATTTTTTTTCTCTTTGTTTTTTTTTTCTTATTATTTTTCACCAAATCACTCTATTTAAACATATAGATAATCATCAAACTGCATTTTATTTGAGTAAATATTGAATATAATTGTGATACAATATAACATTATCACTATCTAATGAGTAATCTTGATTAGTGATTGAGATCACAACAATATTGGATTAGTGAAAGACAAGACTTGTATAATCATTTTCGCAACTATATCTTTTGTAACATTTTATTGATCAGTAAAATCGCATAAGATCACTACAAGAAAATCAAGCTATAGTAGCGTTTTTTATAGCAACGCCTCAAAAAACGCAGCTATAAAGTGGTTATTGTGGCGGTGTTTAACTGCAATTAAAACTTAAGTTTTTAGCCGCATTTATTTTCTAAACTGCTGCCATACATATTTTTTTAGTTACGTTTACAACTCAACTGCTACAAATAAGGCGCGAAAAAAATTCTAATTTAGCGCTCAGAATTTCAGTCCCAAAAAAAAGGTTTCAACTCCAAGTCGATCTATCTATACTTCTTGTGCCCTAGTCTATCTATACTTTCACGAAGTAGCACCAAGAAGTCACAGAGGCTTCCTGATTTCACAAGCTACAGCCCACCGATGTATTGACCAGTGTATCAACAGTTGATCCTCCATCGGTGTATCGACTGATGCATCAATGGTTCCAGATTTGAGGTCAATTTGCTCTCTCTCTCTCTCTCTCTCTCTCTCTCTCTCTCTCTCTCTCTCTCCAAACACTCTCATAATGTACCAACATACCAACCAAATCCATAAATGAATAATCTATATATTTCATCCTCTATCAGTGTTTCTCATGTATGCTTCAAAATGAACCCAACCCAGAATTCATACAACTCCCAATCTTCCTGGGATCATAAAAACCCTAAATTTTTGCTATGATTTCATGTTAAAATCTTGGGTTTTCTTTGGTTTTTGTGTTCCTTTTACCATAATCAATGGCTTCTAAACCAGTTCCAAAATTTTTAATCATCTTCACGTTGACCTCTACACTAACAAGCACATATTCTCTTCCTTTTGTCATCTCTCATGGTAATTTTCTCATCATTCTATATGATCTCCTTGATTATTCATGTTAGAAATTGGGCGCCCATGTGGCATGACCCTTTGCACTTTTTGAACTTGAACCTTTTGAACCTTATCCATATAAGTTTGAATTTAAATTCAAAACTTATTTGGATAACCATTCAGGATATCTATATCTATCATATCAATAGATATGGATAGATGGATAGATAAATATTGGTTATATATCAGATTATATGGTTAATCTAATATATTAAATCAGATACGTATATCAGATACGTTATGAGTTTTTACCTATAACCAATTTTTCCCAGACTCTCCTCTCTCTCTGACTCTCTCCCAAAAACAACGATCAAACCATTTGCACTGTGATTTGTGTGGGTGATATTCACCATTGTAATATCACCCCACTGCTGGGTTGATTGACCAGATTCAGGAAGCACGTGATTTACCCACGAGATCCTTCAGAGTTCAGATTATATCAGGAAGGTATGACCTTATTAATTTTTATTCCGCTGCGTCATGTTTTTGTTTACATTGGTATCAGAGCCTTGTATGGGTATTTTCGTGCTGTCTTTTATCATGTGTATATTTATAAAAGAGGAAGAGATCCAAAATATTTCATTTTTTATAATCATTAATGTCATTTTTAAGACCATAAATGATTTTATTTTGGAAAATGGAGTCCAACAGTACAAAAATCGAACCAGAAAACACCCGGGAAGGTGGCGCGTGTGATTCACGCGCTGTATGACGCCGCCCAGCAGCGCCACGCGCTCCACGCGCCCTCACACGCTGTCACGCGCTAGGCGCGATTCCCACGCACCACCACGCGCGAGCCGTCCGCTCCCTTCCACGCGCGCGCGTTAGCCGTGCCGCTTCGAGCCGCGCCACGTGCGCAGCCACGCGCGAGCCATGCGCCGCGCCGCGCCGCGTTGAGCCGCCTCGCTCTGAGCTGCGCTGCGATGAGCGGCGAGCCGAGCCGAGCCGTTTTTCCGTGCTGGCTTGGCTCTAAGGCTCTGTTTGTTTTTTTTTTAATTCTAAATTGCGTTAATTGGCCATAATTTATTCGTTATAGCTTTGTTTTAAGCATGGTTGGTACCATCAGACTCAGAATTAAATTTTGTATCTTATGTAAAATTTTGAAAATTTTACGAAAATAAAAAATATTTTTTATCTGTTAATAATTCATTTTTTATGCTTTAAAATGATTCTGGTATTGCATAAATAATTTTCTGGGGTTGAATTTTTTATTGTGGACTTCTGAAATGTTTTAATATCTACTGGTAATATTGTCTCAGTTTATCAGTTTCTGGATTTTTTTATTTCTAATTTTATGTGTGTTTATTAGTTATTTAAAATTCCAGAAAATTTCAGAAAATTCCAGAAAATTTCAAAATGATGTACACTTTAATTATGGCATAATTTGAATATTGAATACAACATATTTTTTGGATCTTTAATATGTTGAAATTAGAGGAGCATGATTATTTATTTATTTATTTATTAGAATTCCATTATTAAATGAATATAGCATGAGTTATTTGTAAATTTACATTAAGATGCTATTGTATGGAATTTATCATGCTTTGTATATGCCATAGTCAGTGGGAGGTTATTCAGTTGAGAGAAATCTTTGTAGATTAACTCCCGAAAACCAATATTTTGCGCATAAATTAAATTAAATTTTGGATAATTGTCACCTGTGGCGCAAGAGATGATTACGAGTATAGCGGATTTTCGATCTTGCGACTTGTGTAATATTGTCACTATTTAATTTAGATTTTTGCAGCAAAATTATATTATGCTAATCAAATTAATCCTAATGCGAATTTCTCTCTAAATTAATTCAGCTTATGGAAGTTAATTTGGTTCACCTAGACTTAGTAGAGATGTTCAAATGTGAACAAACTAATCCCATTCTTTAGATGAGCAAAAGTCTTGGAGACTTTAGGTCTAACCTTAATTGGCCAAAGTAAGGAAACATGACTCAAAGTCGCCGTGGTTTTGTTGCCTTGTTTGGCACAATAAAACTAATGTGTGCGCTATGGTTAGCGGCATGCTACGTAGTTTTGGTTGGCGAGTTTTGGAGTTATGAAATTAGTAAACCCTCAATAGATCTGTATATGATCTTGACTATTGAGCTGCGCGGATTGACTTTGTAATTTGACTTGTAAATAATGTTACATCATTGGATGAAGTAACATTCAAGAGTCACGTCATTCAAGAAATGCGAGCTTAAATAAATTAGTCATTAAGTGTAAGACGAGTAGCCAGTATGAGCAGTGTTTTGCTCTCTACCCAATTATTGGGAGTGGATGGAGCAAAATTTCATGCACTATTATAGTGTGCATTGAAATATCACATGAAGTTAAAAGATTAGCGCTTAGAAGCTGCAAAATCTATTAACACTAAGTTAAAAGATTAGCGCTTAGAAGCTGCAAAATCTTTAACACTAAGTGAAAAGATTAGCGCTTAGAAGCTGTAAAATCTATTAACACTAAGTGAAAAGATTAGCGCTTAGAAGCTACAAAATCTATTAACACTAAGTGAAAAGATTAGCGCTTAGTGGCTACAAAATCTATGAGCATTGCCAACTTGTCTAAGTCAGGACACTTACTGTTTCCACACTTAGGTGTGAGACATGAGGAGGGGCTTCTTTGTATGATTCCTTAGCTAGGCTAACGTTTTTGAATAACATTTACCACTAAGCGCAAACGTTGCAGCATAGTAATGAAAAGGTCAAGGCCGACAAGGTTGTTATGACTCTAAGAATTTGACGCATCGCTTGTGAGAGCATTGTGTTGAATTAGACTCTTTAGCCTAATTCCCGCTTAAGTTACTTCAAGAGCTGTCAAAGATTGATAGCTTATTCTCTCTTTCTTGTGGATAGTAGAATTAATTGCAAGTAACTATGAAGCGAGAAATAGATATGGCAAGAGGAGTATCGTCATTTTTCAACTAGATGCATTAAAGTGTATGGAGAATAAAATTGACTTGAAGGTGCAGGGGATTAGCACTTACTAGTTAAATTTGCGATTTAGGCGCACTTGAAATCTCCATGACATCCTTTTATGATCTAGTGAATATGAATTAGTCCTGAGTCATTACCTAATTGGGCCTAAACCTTTTAAACTTATCTTCGAGAACTCACACATTAAGATGATTGGAATTGGTTTATGACATTGGTCATGAACCGGTGGCTTATTATATTTAATCACATTAATGAGATGATGGCACAATGGTTTGAGTAAGCCTTCTCGGGCCCACTCACTTGTGACATCCTGCTCTCATGTGAATATGTAACTTTGTTCGCAATGGGTGCGCACAAGTAAGTAGGAAAGCCGTAGAAGGTCATTTGTATTGGCGCATTTAGTCCACTATGATTTTTGTGACTAGATATGTGTAAGGGTATGATAGCTAAGCCTCAATCTCGACACATTTATAGATTACGATACGCATCTGAGTCAAGACTATATGATCTCCCATAAGTCAAAAGTTTTGAGATGATTTTTTGACATTGCACATATAAGGTTGAGATCAATTAGATAACAGCTTTTGTGCTTTTTTAGTTTTGATCAAGGTGGCGAGTATCTATTTGAGTTATTTTAGGGAACTCTGTGAAGAGAAATGGATGCTTAGAAAATTGATTATTCCTAATACTCAACAACACAATGGTGTGGTAGAGATAAGGAATTAAATATTGTTAACGTTAGGTGGATAATGGCGCAAAATGTTTCCCAATTGGGAATTGCACTAGTTTGTTGCCTATATCCCTAACTAAGTGCCCTCCATTTCAGATTTTACACTCCATTTGAATAATGGGTTAGCGGAGAGCCATCTATGGGCGATCTGTAACCGTTAAGCAGCTTATCTTTATTTTACTTCTCATAAGATTGCGAAGTTAAGACCTAGGGTTCTATAGCGCATTATTGTATGCTGTCTTGTAAACACATAGGGTCATGTGGCGCATTATTGTATGCGGTCATGTAAACCCTCCGGGTCATCTGCATATAAGTAAGCAGCTTTGTGGGTGTGTAACTGAGTCACATAAAGTTTTCTTAGTAAAGGTGACGTGAATAGAGTTTTTGGAACTCTATAAGATAGAGAATTCTAAGCATAGCGCTCTATGTAGCCTAGTTGAGAATGGAAAGAAATTTTCAATATCCTAGGGACAGTGGGAGCGATGTGCCTACTAATGGATCACTCCATTAGAGAAGAATTCTCTACATTCTTAGTTGCGTGGTAGCAAATGTGAAAATTTTCCACGTCATCACTGGGTGATTGAGAAGGAAACATTCATGATTGCTCCGCAAGATGATACAGAGCCTAGGATAATGCCAAAGGCTCTAGTCCCCTGTTTTTTAGAAAGTGGATTAATGTTGCGTAGTTTAAGACAAAGTCTTTGAGGATTAACCATTTCTATAATTTTGGTTGACTTTCCATTATGACGCGAAACTGTTCTAAAGTTATGTGTAATTTGGATAGTCATTGTTGAGGCATAAGGCTCGCTAGATACCGAAAAGTCGCACCATTGAGGAAAGTGTAGACCATGAGAAGACTTCCTCCTAGGGAGTGAGGTTATTTTGACTTAGGCTATGATTGACATAAGTTCGGAGCATTGATTTGTGGACATTGTGACCCAACTTTCTCGTTGGAGAATTGGATAAGTAGATCCGTAGGGATTTACCTTCTGCTTTTATGGTGAAAAGTTAGGAGCGCAAAAAGGTTGCTAGTTCCAATAAATCTTTTACAACCTAAAACAGTTATCCAAATAGTGGTTCTTAGATTTCGTCAAGCCATGATAGGTTAACGATGATCGATGAAGACCACTGAGGCATGATCAATAGTCCAAAAAGAACTTTTTCCTTACTTAGTCATTATGAGCCAGGAATTTATAAGGTTGTCGCCACCTAGGGTGGGCAGTCCTCTATTTTAGATATGATGGACATGGGTGATGTAATTTATATGCTCGGATGTACGATCTTTAGGGATTGTTTTGGGAAAATTCTCGGTTTGTCTTCGATGACTTACATAAGGAATATCCTAGAATGATTCTAGATGCAAAATTGTAAACCCATTGACTTACCTATCGGTAAAAGCCAGAGCCTTAGCTATTGAGTGTATCCTCGGATTGTCTTTTGAAAGAAATAGATGACCTATATTCCTTGATCTTTTCTTTGTTGTGGGAGCCTAAAGTACGCTATGTGGGCGTATTCGGCATGATAAGTGTTATCTTTGGTAAATGGTCAACTAAGTTGTTTAGACATTGACCTTGCTCATTAGATTGTGGATAAAATACTTTGCTAGTAATATATGAATTTGCTCATTGTAAGATTCAATGCGCTAGTTGGGCGCATCAAGAATGAACGCAAATTGGTCACCAAAATATCTTTAGAGAGGTTATTGCGCAAGAGGTAGTGATTTTGAATCACTTCATGTGAGGCGCACATGGTGGATTCCGTTGTATATACTTATCGCAATAGGTGCTGATAAGGCTTATGTTTGGAATCTAGAATTGTGATCATGAATCACTTCATGTGAGGCGCACATGGTGGATTCCGTTGTATATACTTATCGCAAGAAGTGCTGATAAGGCTTATGTTTGGAATCTAGAATTGCGCAAGCTGTGGTCATTTTTTTTAAATCGATCACTTATTTTGAGATGATGGGATGTTGACACTATTATGGTTTGTGTCATAATGATTAGCAGATGATGATGTCAGCAGGCAAGATTGGCTCACTCACACGAGCAATCGCCCTTGGCGCTTGGGAGCGAGCAAGGATGAGACTAGTGGTTTATTTTTATTTTGGAGCCAAGAGAGGCTTAAAATTATCCACTATGTATGTCGCCTTGGTTACAACCAAGATGAGGTCGTGTTAAGGACCAAACATGGATGTTAGTACCCACTTTCCATGTTGTGCCTGTTATGATTAGCCAGATGCGAGATCTCATTTGGCGCCTAGAAGGCGAGCAAATAGAGAATTCGGGTTAGGCGCTAGAAAGCGACTAGACTAATATCTGTACGGTGTATCGAGTATGACGTCACTCTTTTGGAAGAGTTACTCCACCGTAACATGTATTCATACTACATGTGCTTGGCGACCGAGTAATGAGGTGAGAGAATGGATCCCTGTTTCCTCACCGTGTGAGTCTTACATGTCATTATTGATATGACTTTCATTTATGTACCCTTTTGTGACTTTTGACTATGTCATAAGGTAAGGGGTTGATGTTCTGCTACTTTGGTATGTTGCCTGCGGTCATGTATGATTCGGCCTTAAGGGACATCACTGGGAAAGCGGTCAATCCTAAACTAAATGGCATGAGGGCAAAGGGAAGATCATCTAGTATTACACCACTGTTGTATATTCACTGCCGGCAACTCACATCGGTCTGTATGAGAGGCGGATTGAGTGTGAATATATTACAAGAATTGAGAGGGTGAAACATGCTCTTTTTGAGGGATTAGAGATGTTTTTTGGACCGGTGTAATTAGATGGGTCTGGGGTATATGAGACACTATTTCTGTACTTTTTTTTTGGGTTGATGTCTCTATGCTGGCTCATTTTGAGTTTCTAGTATAGAGCTCCCACATGCAGGTGTTCTCAGCAGTCGCACGGTGCATTGGCTAGTATGAGATTGTTCATTTTTGGGGAGATTGAGATAGAGATGTGGCAGTGTCATGCCAACTCATGTGCGAGTGGGAGATGTTAGAAATTGGGCGCCCATGTGGCATGACCCTTTGCACTTTTTGAACCTGAACCTTTTGAACCTTATCCATATAAGTTTGAATTTAAATTCAAAACTTATTTGGATAACCATTCAGGATATCTATATCTATCATATCAATAGATATGGATAGATGGATAGATAAATATTGGTTATATATCAGATTATATGGTTAATCTAATATATTAAATCAGATACGTATATCAGATACGTTATGGGTTTTTACCTATAACCAATTTTTCCCAGACTCTCCTCTCTCTCTGACTCTCTCCCAAAAACAACGATCAAACCATTTGCACTGTGATTTGTGTGGGTGGTATTCACCATTGTAATATCACCCCACTGCTGGGTTGATTGACCAGATTCAGGAAGCACGTGATTTACCCACGAGATCCTTCAGAGTTCAGATTATATCAGGAAGGTATGACCTTATTAATTTTTATTTCGCTGCGTCATGTTTTTGTTTACAATTCATGCCCACAATATGCTCTGTTTACTTTAATTAACAATTCATTATTGAGAATTGAAATGTGAAGATCACAGTGTGATGATTAAGTTTTATTGTTACTAAGTTGGTGTTGGACTGCTACAATTAGGTTGGTTTAGATGTGGGTTTGTTGGATTTTGTGTATTAGTTGTTAAAACTTCCTTTTTAGGATCATTAGCATTAATACAAACACAGAATTGCTTTCAAGCCACTATTATGATTTATATGGTTGTGTTTCGTGTTTTGTGTGGTTATTTCTGTTACTATAATTAACAATTCAATATTGGGAATTGGAATGTGAAGATCATGGTGTGATGATTAAGTGTTATTGTTACTAAGTTGCTATTGGAATGTTGCAATTTGGCTGGTTTAAATGTGGGTTTTTGAATTTTTGTATTTTAGTTGTTGATGCTGCTGCACTGCACACATTCATGTGTCCTGTATGTGTTTGATAAAATGCCACAACAAGCTTTTTCTTTATTGTTATATTTCATTTTGTTTTGGTTTATTTATTTATTTATTTTTGAGAAAATTGATGTCCATTATTTTAATGCTTGTACACTTGTATAGTTTGCTTGGCCTAATAATGTGATTAGAGAAAATTCAACACTGAATTATGCCCCTTTTTTGTTGAATCCAAATACACAACTAACGAAGAACTTTGAAACATTCCACCCTTTTTACTAGTTTAGCAACCATCATACAAACCCATAATGACTTTACTTTCATTGGTTAGATGCACAATAAAGTGGTTCTAGGTAGCCAGATAACATAGTTAAGGTCACACTTGTCTTAGGGAAGATCCAGCAAAAATGACTTTAATTTCATTGGTTAGATGTGAAAAAGTCCAGCTTAACCTCCAATTGGGTTTCATTCTAGGCCTTTTGTTTTCCATAGAGAGAGGTGAGTTTTAGACCTTTTTTCCTCCCATTATATACAGCTTCTAGAAACAAAATTGCATGCTTTGTGAAGTCTCACTCTATTCTATGGCTGAGTTTTTAAACTAGGAAGTACTAAAAAAACGTATTGATTTATTTGATCATTACTTCTCATGTTCTGGTTGCAACCAAAAAACAGGCTGCAGCCCCAAAACCCAACAGCGGCCACCAAAAAACAGGAAAATAAAACAGAACTGCCACCATCATAGCTCAATTGGAGATCAGGCTGCAGCCCCAAAATCCAGAATAGAACACACTCAGAGCTCCACATTTCCACCTAAACACCTTCTGATCTGGCTAAGGAGGAGAAGATGAAGGGAAGAAACAAAGAGGTGGTGACTAGGGAGTACACCATCAACCTCCACAAGCACTTGCACAGCTGGTACTAACCTATCTATCTATATATGCATTATAGCTTATTAATATATGAAGTTTGGTTCTTGGTAGTGTTGAATCAATTGTTAATGTGAAATTACAACATTATCAACTTGAGTTTATGTGAAATTATTAATGCTGTCTCATAGGGAACACTGCCATTTTGGAATTTGGATTTTTTTGACTTTGCAAAAGATCAAATGGAACCCTTGTTGGTTTAGTTTACCCAAAAATTTCCACTCTCACACAAAGATATATATATATATATATAGAGAGAGAGAGGGGGGGGGAGAGAGAGAGAGGGGCATGAATTTGATTGCTCCACATTGTAATCTCTGATATATCCTAGTTTGTGTCAGATTTGTGCATATGTGCATAACAAGGTCACATGCTAGCCTAGTTTTTCAACCTTTATATTATACTCTATGTTACACCTTTTCCCTTTTTTTGTTTTTTATGTATTTATTATTCTTTTACACTCTATTGCTTTGTAACACAGAGACTTTGAATTTGAAAAGTGCAAATGAATATAAATACTTGAGGCAAAGCAATTGCTATTCAATTTCTGGGGTTGATGATGCTTAACAGTTTCGCATTGTAATGGTATTTTCTTCTTGTCCTTGTTCTTATTATTATGAGCACAGTTATAACCATCAGTGAACTGTTGAATTTGAATGAATAATCCTATTTATTGCAGTTTGGACATACGAATCCATACTAGCCCTCCTTGAGCCTGTTGCTCTTGAGTATGACCCCATGCACCTCAGTTCAAGGGTTCAAATGCTAGTGATGGATTGCTAAAATTGGACATGGCAATCCTTGTTGCAGTGAAGAGGTTTTGAAAACCCTTTAAAAAATTACATTGCTGATGGTACTTCATGAATGCCATCAGCTGTTCTTATAATCAAATCAAAAATTTAGAAAACAAGCTCATAGGATTTTGGAAGAGGGAGAAGAACTATTAATAGATTAGATTGATGGTTGATATTTGCTGATATCTACTTGTTTCTCTCACTTCAATCCATTGTCTTGATGATAGCATGAGTGGATTAATAAGTTCTTCCCATACTTTCCTTTGTCTTAAAGCAATAAGTTTTATACATAGGTGGATTAATAAATTCTTCCCATTCTGAACCAACATAAATTTGGTGAATTTTATATGATAAATCAATAAATGGTGGGTTAAAGATCAGTTTTCTAGGAGAATGGCTTTAAGCCAAACCTTGATTGTACTATTGTGGGTTAAAGATCTGGGCATTGATATTGTTTGAATTTTATGCATATTTTCTAAAAATGATAAATGAAAGCTCAATTTTCTATCTTTCCGCTATCTATGCTCCCTTGAATCTCAGGAATCTCTTGACAACGTGGTAGTTGAACTCTACAAGGTACGCACATTTCTTCAAATCTGACCTTCTCTGTCACCATAGATATAGCTGTTGATCTGATGTGAATTTTGTTGGTAACAATTAGGAGAATTTGGAAATGCAACTTTTGTGTATGGATGGCTGGTGTGATTTTCATAGCATTTGGAAAGAATGCCTTTTTGATTTTCGTGGCATTTGGAATAAGTTGTGTTTGGATTTAATGGATAGGAAATTAAATGATTTGGCACTATTTATTCAAGGAACTAGTTCAAATTTAGATTTCATAGTTTACAAATGGATTTCAAGCCTTTTTTGAGAACTTTGTCGTGATGAATTTAAAATAACATTTTAGTAGTTTCTTGAATCTTCATGGTAAGGGGTTTTAGTTCTACAATGATCCCAACAAAAAAACTTATTTTTCCCCTCTGTTTTCTCTTTCCCATTTAGCCTAATAGTTATAGTTTGACATCTTGAATACTCTCTTTAATTACTTGGTGACCAAGACAAATCTTTGAGTATACATTTTCATTTTATTACAGAGATCTGGTAGAATTGAAGAACAGATTGAAATGTGAAGACTATTTTTGGAAGAACAGGTTATTGGGGAACTTGGCCTGGGCATACTTACAGCAAAATAATGTTTTGGATTTCAATGACTTCAATCCTTCCACTCTTGATAATGTTCATGAGTTCCTTGGACAAAAAGTCTCTTTGCAGCTCATTAGTTTAGTCAATGCGGACCCTACTGGTGAGTTCTCATTCTGATCAATTATTTTACGTGCACATAATCCGATCACATAATCAAACACAACTTCTTTCATATGGAGGTGGGACTCACACATTTAATGGTTACATCTCATATGAAAAAGTTGTGTCAAATTCTGTGATAAAATTGTGTGGACTTGGAATTATTCTATAAATTTCAAAAAATGTTCAATTTTAAAAAGTTGTGTCCAATTTTGTGATAAATTGTGTGGCCACAACAACATTGAATATTTTTTGGGGGTAAGTAGAATTGTTGATGCTGGTATGATGCTCTCAACGATGGGTCAATGACCAAACCTTCCTGTCAAAAAAGGAACTATTTAATCACCACTATTATTTTGGCCCTAGAAAGAAACCATTATTGTATTTGGCCATTTCCTTTTCTTTTATAGATCATCTGTTACCTATAAAATAAAAATAAAAATATTTATAAGAAAAAATAATAAATAAAGTGATCACATTAACTGTTATCTTGATTACCATTAAAGCTATATGAACATAACAATAGGAAAAATTTAAATTTAATAAATCAATGAATCAAACATAACTCATTAAATGCATGAATCCCATCTATTTGACAGAATTTTTGTAATTAAACAATAAATGGTGATGATAGAATGGAGCAAACCTTACCTAACCATTATTCTATAATAAAATTTTCACGTATTCTGAAATAAATAACAAAATAAGTTGAAACATGTTAATATATTGGTGAGTGTTTTTGTTTTATTCATTTCTTATTTATTAATACGTTCTTATGAATTTTTATTTTTTTTTTTGGCTTGTTTATTTTTAACCTAAAAGTGACTACTTAACACTATTTTTTATGCACAATTTTAAAGTATAGGTTTGCTGTAAGTTCTCCCTCTTTTACACAGCTTCTTCTTCTTCTTTTCCCCCTCCATTTCTGTTCCTTCTTTCTTTTTCAAGATTGCTTTAATTAGCCATGTTGTTTTGATGTGATTTGTGTTATTTTTCGATGTGTTCTGGTCTCCAGACAAATGTGGCCTCCAGACAGATGCCAAGCTCATTAACCATTTTTATTATTTATGTAATCAGGATGATTCATATCTGGAAAGTTACATTAGCACTATTGGAGTTGACTTCGTAAGCAATCTTTTTTATTTCCCTTGGTTTGGGTTGCTGATTAACTGAACATAGATTGTAAAGTTGTAAATTATTCTTATGTTCTCTTCTGCAGAAAATCCGCACAGTTGAGCAGGATGGAAAACCATTAAACTCCAGATTGTAAGTTTTAAGTGTGTTATTAGTTTGTTCTGTCTATGAAAGCTGTAAATTTCAGTTTCAGCTTTGATTCAGTGTTTGATTGGGAATCTGTGTAAATAAGGAATGCCATATAAACATTTCTTTGCCATAGGATGGAAATTTTGCATAAAAGTATGCTTAAATTCTGTAAAAATTTGAAGGATAGCTTTATTCGAAATGAAATCCAGAGAATTCACACTCTTTGAGATTATATGTTAATTATATTACAATTTTTTTTTTTAGTCAAAATTTATTGTGATGTTTTCTTCAACATGGTGTCCCATGTTTTTCTATAAACTGTTTTCTTGCTAACAACTCTCATCATTCTTATTTTCTCTGGACATGCAGTGGGATACTGCTGGACAAGAACATTTTAGGACAATCAGTAGCAGTTACTATCGCGGTGCACATGGCATTATTGTAAGCATTGAATTGTCTTCTTGTTGAGTTTGCTTTTTAATGTATGGATTTAGTCTTATTCTGGTGGTTTTGTTGTCAGGTTGTTTACGATGTGACCGATCAAGAGAGTTTTAACAATATCAAGCAATGGTTAAGTGAAATTGATCGGTATGCAAGTGAAAATGTAAACAAGCTTCTAGTTAGAAACAAGCGTGACCTTACTGCACCGAAGGTGGTGTCTTATGAGATTGGAAAGGTAATATTGTTCGTATCTTGTTTTTTTGTTCATTGATAGCAGATCTCTATTACTCATACAAGGACTCTGGATTTTAATGAGACTTTGTTTTTTATTTTGTGCAGGCATTTGCAGATGAAATTGGGATTCTTTTCTTAATCAAACAATGGACGTCATTTCTCGATTTAAATAATTTTTATGGAGGTCTTTATAAAATGGCGTCATGAGTAATACATTTGAGTACTATTGTCATGTGACAAGTTTATTTGTACCTTTTAGATTATGGTGTGGGATATTAGTTTGCTAGAAATATTGGATCTATTTTGTATTATAGGCTTATGTAATGAACCCTTTAATTAAGGCGTTTTGGATATTTTGGGATTATGAAAATGCAGACTTTTTTACTTTTTACAATTATTAAGTATTGAGCCATTAGAATAAAATAGTGTTTTTATCGATATATAAGTGAGAAACAACCATTAATGGTTAGCAAATCATTAAAAATTTCAAGTTATATATTATTGGTAATTGAATAATAAAAATAGCCTATAACCGCGGTTAATAACCGTCGCTGTAAATAAAATTCAAAAAGAATTATATGGTTATAGCGATAGTGTAAAACTGATGGAATAGAGTCAAGATATAGCAGTAGTTGACCCGTCGTTATAAAGTTAGCAAGTAATGGGTAAATTTAAGATATAGCGACATTTGCAACTGTCACTACATCGACCGTCGCAATAAAAATAACTATACCAGCGCTTGAAGAAAATGTCACTATAAGGATATGCCGACGAGCCTACTGTGGCGGTTTGGCCGTCGCTACTTCAACCGCGGGTAAAGATCTTCTAGTTTTTAGCGACATTTTTTTTTGCTTTTAGCGACAGTTTTGGCTGCTGCTAAATCTTGATTTTTTTGTAGTGGATGGTAACACCATTATACCAAATATTTTTCCTTTTATTCTCTCTCCATAATGTGATCTCCTTCTACGGTTCCTATTTCGTGGAAAATGAATTGTCCATCCCTTTTTCTTTATCTTTGTTTAAATGTCGGATTTCATGATTGAGATCTAATTTACCGTGTTTGGTTTTCAGTTTTAAAAATAGTTTTGAGTTTTTAATTCATATTTTTATATTCTTAATAATTTTTAAAAATATTTTGATTAATTTTTGTTAATTTTTAGGTCTATTAATATTAATATACTTAAAAAGTGAAAATTTTGTACAAAAAAAATTTTAAAAATTCATTGAATATAACAAAATACGAAAATGTATTAAATTTTTGTATTTTTTAATATATTTTTATATTTGGTCAATTTTTAAAAAAAACTTTACAAATATTATATTTTTTAAGCGTATTTAAATTAGGTGTATCCAAAAAATAAAAAAATGCTTGAAATATTTAAAACATTTACTAAAAACAAAAAATACAAAAAATAAAAAATTTAATTTTTTTTTAAAAGTTAACTCAATTTTCTGGACAAAAAATGGTGATTATTTTTGACAACTTTTGTAGTATTTAGTTATGATCTATTATGATATTAATTATGATTCATTGTAAAGTTAGTTAAAATATTTTAATTATCAAAAATGCCTAAGACCCCCAGTGGGGTCACTGGGGGTCATGTACGGAGGCTTCCCATTGGTCAAAAAAAAAAAAAAAAAAATTTTTTTTTTTTTTTTTTTTTTTGGTGATTTGGACGGATGGCACGCTGCCACCTCACTGGGGGTCGACCCCAGTGGGGGTCTGTAGCAAAGTCCTTTAATTATATATAAGAGCTCGATGGTTATAATCAAACCCGCAAATTTTAGAAGTATAACATTACCCGTTATTTTTGATTTTTATTTTTATTTTTATTTTCTTATTTTTTGAATCCATCCAAATAAAAGTAAAAGATTATTAACTTTTCTAGGTCATTCCCCTTTTTCTACCATGATTCGATTTGGTGACTCCAATAATTTATTTTGTTTGTAACCCTTATATGTAGATTATTTATTAAAATAATAATAATTTTGATTCGATAAATTTAACCCACTAATTTTTTTGGAAAAATTATTGATAAATCCCATTTAGAAGTGTTTTAACTCAAGAAATCCATGAAGGAATTTTTTAACCCATTTAGTCCCATGTATGTATAGTTTTATTCCATAAAATCATTTTTCTTGATTTACACTATTTTCTTGGACACTTACACCCTTATATTTAATTTTGATACCCTCATAAATATTTTTTGAACGGTTAGCAATTTTATGATGTGAACATTCATATTTTAAAATTCACATTGGTAGGAATGTAAAATTGCCCCGTGGGAGGCTCGAAACCCGTCTGCGAGTCGGGGCGGGCCCAGCCCGTTGACAATGCGAATATTCACATTGACATGTTAACATTCACATTAATATGAGTGTAAAATTGGCCCGCGTCCCGTGGTGGCGCGAAACCCGCCCGCGGCCCATGGGCTGCCCGGGGCGGGCCCGATTCGGGCCGTTGACAATGTGAATATTCACGTTGACATGTTAATATTCATTGATAAGAGTATAAAATTGGTCCGCGGCCCATGGGCGGCCAAAAGCCCGCCCGCGGCCCGAGGCGGGCCCGGCCCAGCCCATTGACAATGTGAATATTCACATTGACATGTTAACATTCACATTGATAAGAGTATAAAATTAGTCAACGTCCCGTGGGCGGCCAAAAGCTCGCCCGCGGCCTGAGGCGGGCCCGGCTAGACCCGTTGACAATGTGAATATTCACATTGACATGTTAACATTCACATTGATAGGAGTGTAAGATTAGCCCGCGCCCCATGGCTGCCCGAAACCCGCCCACGGCCCGTGGGCGGCCTGGGGTGGGCCCGGCCCGTTGACAATGTGAATATTCACATTGACATGTTAATATTCACATTGATAAGACTATAAAATTGGCCCGCGCCCCGTGGCTGTCCAAAACCAGCCCACGGACCGTAGGCAGCCCGGAGCGGGCCCGGCCCAGCCTGTTGACAATGTGAATATTCACATTGACATGTTAAAATTCACATTGATAAGAGTATAAAATTGGCCTGTGCCCCGTGGCTGCTCGAAACTCGTCCACAGCCCGTGGGCGGCCCGAGGCGGGCCCGGCCCGGCCTGTTGACAATGTGAATATTCACATGGACATATTAACATTCATATTGATAAGAGCATAAAATTGGTCCGCGGCCCATGGGCGGCCAAAAGCCCGCCCGCAGCCCAGGGCGGGCCCGGACCGGCCCATTGACATGTTAACATTAACATTGATAAGAGTGTAAAATTGGCCCGCAGCCCGTGGGCGACCCGAAGCCCGACCGCAGCCCGAGGCGGGCTTGGCCCGACCCGTGAGAATGTGAATATTCACATTGACATGTTAACATTAACATTGATAGGAGTGTAAAATTTGCACGCTGCTCGAAGGTCACCCGCGGCCCGGGGTAGGGCCGGTCCGGCCCGTTGACAATGTGAATATTCACATTGACATGTTAACATGCACATTGATAGGAATGTAGAATTGGCCCGCCGCCCGTGGGGTGCTCGAAGCCCGTCCACGGCCTGGGGCAGGCTCGTTTGTGTAATACCCCTGTTCCGTAATATGTTAATTGGTCCTTAATATGATGTGATTATGTGTTTGATATGACTTTGTGTGCCAATTATGTGAATACATGTGATCTCGAAGTTCTATCTGTTCACCGTAGGAATATCTGTTTGAATAATCTGCTTCGGAAATTAAATTGAAGGCCTTATCGGCCACAGAACTCGAAATTGATTACGTCATTGTGATTGGCATAATTTTTAGAGCCTACGGTGAAATTTAATTAGAAATTGATTCGGGTCAGATTAAGTTGATTAAATTGATAATTTAGTGCCCAATTGTTTATTATTATTATTTTGGAATAGTGGGGTTTGATGTAAAAGGGCACTACACCCTCAATTCCTTCCCTTATGTGGCTTTGGCT
This sequence comes from Camellia granthamiana, assembly GCA_036172215.1. NCBI lineage: Eukaryota > Viridiplantae > Streptophyta > Magnoliopsida > Ericales > Theaceae > Camellia > Camellia granthamiana. The sequence goes on along the minus strand of JAXFYN010001377.1, from coordinate 1,323 downwards.
GATTTAAACTCTCTAGAGAGAGTGAGACACCCGAAATTGAGAGAGAAAGGGGGAAATCATCTAAGTTTGCTCTTGAAGCTTTGGAGTCTTGAAGGCTAGCTCAAGAATTAACCATAGTTGTGAAGATTAAAGCTCTTTGGTGAGTAATCTTGTAAATTTAGAGTTGATTAGTGATCAAGAACAAGAACAAGAATTATGCTATAGATGATGGTGTTGTGTTGTATTTGATGAATTTGAAGTCCATATGTGCATGCATGTAGTGAACTCTTGTGAAATTACATAATCTAGCATGTAACATGTGAATTGTAAAGAATTGAGCATTGAAGTATACATGCAAGCATGCTTTTGTTATATTCCATGAGAATGAACACCATTTGCATTATTTGGGATGAGAATGAAGTCAAGATTAGCATGTATGTTTGAATAATTAAAGAGAGGAGCTTTGAATGCATGAATGTGTATGATAGAATTGAGTTTGAATTAAATTGAGCCATGCATGTATTTGATTTATGAAATTGGGCTCCATGAAGATGTGTTTTGGTGTTTATACCATGTTAGTACAAGTATATGTGAGATTGGAGCCATAGTATGCAAGAAAAATTGGTTGAATGTCGAGTTTGAACTCAAGGGAGTGTTCTGGAAAACCCAGAATTTTCGACGCCCACTCGAGCGGGGGAAGTGCCGCTCGAGCGGAGAAATCGAGCTCCCAGCATTTTCTGCAGACATGGTTCCCGCTCGAGCGGGGAAGTTGACGCTCGAGCGGGGAGCTATGTAGACAGGCAGCCTGCTCGAGCGGCCGAGTTTACGCTCGAGCTGGAATTAAAGGCAACCAGTACTTTTGCAGACCTAAGGGTCCGCTCGAGCGGGGAAGTCCACGCTCGAGCGGGGACCCTATTTTCTGAAATTCTGAAAATGCATTCTGTGTTATATTTTGTCCGTTCTCTTTCACTTGCAAGCACTCTTAGGCATACGTTAAGCATTGTAAACGAGTTAATGAGATAAGAATAAAGCCTAAAGAGGAATATGTGAATTAAAAAACGAATTGAGTTAATTGTGACCCGTATATGTTATGTGATGTGTAGGGTCAAGCTCCAGGGCAAATCTGCAAGCCGATCACTGTGAGTAATATCGATATTTGAATGCTTGTGAAGGTTCAATTGTTTATTCCCTTAAAGCTTATGAATTGCTAATTGGGATTGTGGATGTAAGATAAACCTGAATGGACCAAAGGTCGTTTTGTTAAACATGAATGGACCAAAGGTCGTTTTGTTCAACATGAATGGACCAAAGGTCGTTTTGTTAATCATGAATGGACCAAAGGTC
>JAXFYN010001376.1:0-32000 GCA_036172215.1 Camellia granthamiana | reverse complement strand
CCTACACGGTGGCGGATATGGAAATACGGCGATTACTTACCATTTCTCACGCATTACGGTTCGAACACTCGAACACCTATACGGATTCTCCTGCACAGTGGCAAATATGTAAATACGGCGTTTACTTACCATTTCTCATGCGTTAGGGTTCGAACACTCGAACACCTATACGGATTCTCCTGCACAGTGGCAGATATGTAAATACGGCGTTTACTTACCATTTCTCACGCATTAGCGCTCGAACACTCGAACACCTATACGGATTCTCCTGCACAGTGTCAGATATGTAAATACGGCGTTTAATTACCATTTCTCACGCATTAGGGTTCGAACACATGAACACCTATACGGATTCTCCTGCACAGTGGCAGATATGTAAATACGGCGTTTACTTACCATTTCTCACGCATTAGGGTTCAAACACTCGAACGCCTCTGCGGATTCTCCTGCACAGTGGCAGATATGTAAATACGGTGTTTACTTACCATTTCTCATGCATTACGGTTCGAACACTCGAACCCCAATACGGATTCTCCTGCACAGCAGCAGATATGAAGTGCAGCGTTTACTTACAATTTCTCATGCATTACGGTTCGAACACTCAAACACCTATGTGGATTCCCCTGCACAGTGGCTGATATGTAAATACGGCGTTTACTTACACTTTATCACGCATTACGGTTCGATCACTCAAACACGTATACGGATTCTCCTGCACAGTGGCAGATATGTAAATACGGCGTTTACTTACCCTTTCTCATGCATTAGGGTTCAAACACTCGAACACCAATACGGATTCTCCTGCGTAGTGGCAGATATGTAAATACGGCGTTTACATACCATTTCTCACGCATTAGGGATCAAACACTCGGACACCTATACGGATTCTCCTGCACAGTGGCAGATATGTAAATACGGCGTTTACTTACCATTTCTTATGCATTAGGGTTCGAACACTCGTACACCTATACGGATTCTCCTGCACAGTGGCAGATATGTAAATACGGCGTTTACTTACCATTTCTCACGCATCACGGTTCGAACACTCGAACACCTATACGGATTCTCCTGCACAGTGGCTGATATGTAAATACGGTGTTACTTACCATTTCTCATGCATTACGGTTCGAACACTCGAACACCTATACGGATTCTCCTGCACAGTGGCAGATATGTAAATACGGCGTTTACATACCATTTCTCTCGCATTGGAGATCGAACACTCGAACACCTATACGGATTCTCCTGCACAGTGGCAGATTTGTAAATACGGCGTTTAATTATCATTTGTCACGCACTAGGGTTCGAACACACGAACACCTATACGAATTCTCCTGCACAGTGGCAGATATATAAATACGGCGTTTACTTACCATTTCTTACGCATTAGGGTTCGAACACTCGAACACCTATACGGATTCTCCTGCACCGTGGCAGATATTTAAATACGGCGTTTAGTTACCATTTCTCTCGCATTACGATTCGAACACTCGAACACCTATACGGATTCCCTTGCACAGTGGTAGATATGTAAATACGGCATTTACTTACCATTTCTCAGGCATTAGGGTTCGAACACTCGAACACCTATACGGATTCTCCTGCACTATGGCATATACGTAAATACGGCATTTACTTACCATTCCTCACGCAGTACGGTTCGAACACTCGAACACCTATACGGATTCTCCGGCACAGTGGCAGATATGTAAATACGGCGTTTACTTATAATTTCTCATGCATTACAGTTCGAACACTCGAACAGCTATACGGATTCTCCTGCACAGTGGTAGATATGTAATTACGGCGTTTGCTTACCATTTCCCAGGCATTAGGGTTCGAACACTCGAACACCTATATGTATTCGCCGGCATAGTGGCAGATATGCAAATACGGCGTTTACTTACCATTTCTCACGCGTTGGGGTTCGAACACTCGAACACGTATACGGATTCTCCTACACAGTGGCAGATATGTAAATACGGCGTTTACTTACCATTTCTCTTGCATTAGGGTTCGAACACTCGAACACCTATGCGGATTCTCCTGCACAGTGACAAATATGTAAATACGGCGTTTATTTACCATTTTTCATGCATTACAGTTCGAACACTCGAACACCTATACGGATTCTCCTGCACAGTGCAAGATATGTAAATACGGTGTTTACTTACCATTTCTAAAGCATTAGGGTTCGAACACACGAACACCTATACGGATTCTCCTGCATAGTGGCTGATATGTAAATACGGCTTTTACTTACAATTTATCATGCATTATGGTTCGAACACACGAACACCTATACGGATTCTCCTGCACTGTGGCAGATATGTAAATACGGCGTTTACTTACGATTTCTCAGGCATGAGGGTTCAAACACACGACCACCTATACGGATTCTCCTGCACAATGGCAGATATGTAAATACGGCGTTTACTTACCATTTCTCACGCATTACGGTTCGAACACACGAACACCTATACGGATTCTCCTCCACGGTGGCAGATATGTAAATACGGCGATTACTTACCATTTCTCACGCATTACGGTTCGAACACTCGAACACCTATACGGATTCTCCTGCACAGTGGCAAATATGTAAATACGGCATTTACGTACCATTTCTCAAGCATTCGGGTTCGAACACTCGTACACCTATACGGATTCTCCTACACAGTGGCAGATATGTAAATACGGCGTTCACTTACCATTTCTCACGGATTACGGTTCGAACACTCGAACACCTATACGGATTCTCCTGCACAGTGGCAAATATGTAAATACGGCGTTTACTTACCATTTCTCATGCGTTAGGGTTCGAACACTCGAACACCTATACGGATTCTCCTGCACAGTGGCAGATATGTAAATACGGCGTTTACTTACCATTTCTCACGCATTAGCGCTCGAACACTCGAACACCTATACGGATTCTCCTGCACAGTGTCAGATATGTAAATACGGCGTTTAATTTCCATTTCTCACGCATTAGGGTTCGAACACATGAACACCTATACGGATTCTCCTGCATAGTGGCAGATATGTAAATACGGCGTTTACTTACCATTTCTCACGCATTAGGGTTCGAACACTCGAACGCCTCTGCGGATTCTCCTACACCGTGGCAGATATGTAAATACGGTGTTTACTTACCATTTCTCATGCATTACGGTTCGAACACTCGAACCCCAATACGGATTCTCCTACACAGTAGCAGATATGAAGTGCAGCGTTTACTTACAATTTCTCATGCATTACGGTTCGAACACTCAAACACCTATGTGGATTCTCTTGCACAGTGGCTGATATGTAAATACGGCGTTTACTTACAATTTATCACGCATTACGGTTCGATCACTCGAACACGTATACGGATTCTCCTGCACAGTGGCAGATATGTAAATACGGCGTTTACTTACCCTTTCTCATGCATTAGGGTTCAAACACTCGAACACCAATACGGATTCTCCTGCACAGTGGGAGATATGTAAATACGGCGTTTACATACCATTTCTCACGCATTAGGGATCAAACACTCGGACACCTATACGGATTCTCCTGCATAGTGGCAGATATGTAAATACGGCGTTTACTTACCATTTCTCAGGCATTAGGGTTCGAACACTCGTACACCTATACGGATTCTCCTGCACAGTGGCAGATATGTAAATACGGCGTTTACTTACCATTTCTCACGCATCACGGTTCGAACACTCGAACACCTATACGGATTCTCCTGCACAGTGGCTGATATGTAAATACGGCGTTTACATACTATTTCTCATGCATTACGGTTTGAACACTCGAACACCTATACGGATTCTCCTGCACAGTGGCAGATATGTAAATACGGCGTTTACATACCATTTCTCTCGCATTGGAGATCGAACACTCGAACACCTATACGGATTCTCCTGCACAGTGGCAGATTTGTAAATACGGCGTTTAATTATCATTTGTCACGCACTAGGGTTCGAACACACGAACACCTATACGAATTCTCCTGCACAGTGGCAGATATATAAATACGGCGTTTACTTACCATTTCTGACGCATTAGGGTTTGAACACTCGAACACCTATACGGATTCTCCTGCACCGTGGCAGATATTTAAATACGGCGTTTAGTTACCATTTCTCGCGCATTACGATTCGAACACTCGAACACCTATACGGATTCTCTTGCACAGTGGTAGATATGTAAATACGGCATTTACTTACCATTTCTCAGGCATTAGGGTTTGAACACTCGAACACCTATACGGATTCTCCTGCATTATGGCAGATATGTAAATACGGCATTTACTTACCATTCCTCACGCAGTACGGTTCGAACACTCGAACACCTATACGGATTCTCCGGCACAGTGGCAGATATGTAAATACGGCGTTTACTTACAATTTCTAATGCATTACAGTTCGAACACTCGATCAGCTATACGGATTCTCCTGCAAAGTGGTAGATATGTAATTACGGCGTTTGCTTACCATTTCCCAGGCATTAGGGTTCGAACACTCGAACACCTATACGTATTCACCAGCATAGTGGCAGATATGCAAATACGGCGTTTACTTACCATTTCTCACGCGTTGGGTTCGAACACTCGAACACGTATACGGATTCTCCTACACAGTGGCAGATATGTAAATACGGCGTTTACTTACCATTTCTCATGCATTAGGGTTTGAACACTCGAACACCTATGCGGATTCTCCTGCACAGTGACAAATATGTAAATACGGCGTTTATTTACCATTTCTCATGCATTACAGTTCGAACACTCGAACACCTATACGGATTCTCCTGCACAGTGCAAGATATGTAAATACGGTGTTTACTTACCATTTCTAAAGCATTAGGGTTCGAACACTCGAACACCTATACGGATTCTCCTGCATAGTGGCTGATATGTAAATACGACTTTTACTTACAATTTATCACCCATTACGGTTAGAACACACGAACACCTATACGGATTCTCCTGCACTGTGGCAGATATGTAAATACGGCGTTTACTTACCATTTCTCATGCAATAGGGCTCGAACATTCGAACACCTATACGGATTCTCCTGCACAGTGGCAGACATGTAAATACGGCGTTTACTTACCATTTCTCATGCATTAGGGTTCGAACACTCGTACACCTATACGGATTCTACTACACAGTAGCAGATATGTAAATACGACATTTACTTACCATTTCTCACGCATTACGGTTCGAACACTCGAACACCTAAACGGATTCTCCTCCACGGTGGCAGAGATGTAAATACGGCGATTACTTACCATTTCTCACGCATTACGGTTCGAACACTCGAACACCTATACGGATTCTCCTGCACAGTGGCAAATATGTAAATACGGCATTTACGTACCATTTCTCAAGCATTCGGGTTCAAACACTCGTACACCTATACGGATTCTCCTGCACAGTGGCAGATATGTAAATACGGCGTTCACTTACCATTTCTCACGGATTACGGTTCGAACACTCGAACACCTATACGGATTCTCCTGCACGGTGGCAGATATGTAAATACGGCGTTTACTTACCATTTCTCACCCATTACGGTTCGAACACTCGAACACCTATACGGATTCTCTTGCACAGTGGCAGATATGTAAATACGGCGTTTACTTGCCATTTCTCATGCATTATGGTTCGAACACTCGAACACCTATACGGATTCTCCTGCACAGTGGCAGATATGTAAATATGGCGTTTACTTACCATTTCTTACGCATTAGGGTTCGAACACTCGAACAACTATACGGAATCTCCTGCACCGTGGCAGATATTTAAATACGGCGTTTAGTTACCATTTCTCACGCATTACGATTCGAACACTCGAACACCTATACGTATTCTCTTGCACAGTGGTAGATATGTAAATACGGCGTTTACACAGTGGTAGATATGTAAATACGGCGTTTACTTACCATTTCTCAGGCATTAGGGTTCGAACACTCGAACACCTATACGTATACTCCGGCATAGTGGCAGATACGTAGATACGGCGTTTACTTACCATTTCTCATGCATTAGGGTTCGAACACTCGAACACCTATACGTATACTCCGGCATAGTGGCAGATACGTAAATACGGCGTTTACTTACCATTTCTCACGCATTAGGGTTCGAACACTCGAACACGTATACGGATTCTCCTACACTGTGGCAGATATGTAAATACGCCGTTTACTTACCATTTCTCACGCATTACGGTTCGAACACTCGAACACCTATACGGATTCTCCTGCACAGTGGCAGATATGTAAATACGGTGTTTACTTACCATTTCTCACGCATTACGGTTCGAACACTCGAACACCTATACGGATTCCCCTCCACAGTGGCAGATTTGTAAATACGGCGTTTAATTACCATTTCTCACGGATTAGGGTTTGGACACACGAACACCTATACGGATTCTCCTGCATAGTGGCAAATATGTAAATTAGCCGTTTATTTACCATTTCTCATGCATTAGGGTTCGAACACTCGAACACGTATACGGATTCTCCTACACAGTGGCAGATATGTGAATACGGCATTTACTTACCATTTCTCATGCATTAGGGTTCGAACACTCGAACACCTATGCGGATTCTCCTGCACAGTGGCAGATATGTAAATACGGTGTTTACTTACCATTTCTCATGCATTACGGTTCGAACAATCGAACACCTATACGGATTCTGCTGCACAGTGGCAGATATGTAAATATGGCGTTTACTTACCATTTCTCATGTATTACGGTTTGAACACTCGAACACCTATACGGATTCTCCTGCACAGTGGCAGATATGTAAATAAGACGTTTACTTACCATTTCTCATGCATTAGGATTCGAGCACTCGACCACCTATACGTATTCTCCTGCATAGTGGCAGATATGTAATTAGGCGCTTACCTACCATTTCACATGCATTAGGGTTTGTACACTCGAACACCTATACGGATTCTTCAGCAGAGTGGCAGATATGTATATACGGCATTACTTAATATTTCTCATCCATTAGGGTTCGAACACTCGAACACCTATACGGATTCTCCTGCAATGTGGCAGATATGTAAATACGGCGTTTACTTACCATTTCTCACGCATTACGGTTCGAACACTCGAACACCTATACGGATTCTTCGGCACAGTGGCAGATATATAAATACGGCGTTTACTTACCATATCTCATGCATTACGGTTCGAACACTCGAACACTTATACGGATTCTCTTGCACAGTGGTAGATATGTAAATACGGCGTTTACTTACCATTTCTCAGGCATTATGGTTCGAACACTCGAACGCCTATACGTATACCCCGGCATAGAGGCAGATACGTAAATACGGCATTTACGTACCATTTCTCACGCATTGGGGTTCGAACACTCGACCATGTATACGGATTCTCCTACACAGTGGCAGATATGTGAATACGGCATTTACTTACCATTTCTCATGCATTAGGGTTTGAACACTCGAACACCTACACGGATTCTTACCATTTCTCACGCGTTAGGGTTCGAACACTCGAACACCTACACGGATTCTCCTGCACAGTAGCAGATATGTAAATACGGCGTTTACTTACAATTTCTCATGCATTACGGTTCGAACACTCGAACACCTATGCGGATTCCCCTGCACAATGGCTGATATGTAAATACGGCGTTTACTTACAATTTATCACGCATTACGGTTCGAACACTCGAACACCTATACGGATTCTCCTGCACAGTGGCAGATATGTAAATACGGCGTTTACTTACCATTTCTCACGCATTAGGGATCAAACACTCGGACACCTATACGGATTCTCCTGCACAGTGGGAGATATGTAAATACGGCGTTTACTTACCATTTCTCATGCATTAGGGTTCGAACACTCGTACACCTATACGGATTCTCCAGCATAGTGGCAGATATGTAAATACGGCGTTTACTTACCATTTCTCATGCATTACGGTTCGAACACTCGAACACCTATACGGATTCTACTGCGCAGTGGCAGATATGTAAATACGGCGTATAATTACAATTTCTCACGCATTACGGTTCGAACAATCGAACACCTATACGGATTCTCTTGCACAGTGGCAGATATGTAAATAGGGCGTTTATTTACAAGTTCACACGCATTATGGTTCGAACACTCGAACACCTATACGGATTCTCCTGCATAGTGGCAGATATGTAAATACGGTGTTTACTTACCATTTCTCACGCATTATGGTTCGAACACTCGAACATCGATACGGATTCTCCTGCACGGTGGCAGATATGTAAATACGGCGTTTACTTACCATTTCTCCTGCGTTAGGGTTCTAACACTCGTACACCGATACGGATTCTCGTGCATAGTGGCAGATATATAAATACGGCGTTTACTTACCATTTTCGTGCATTACGGTTCGAACACTCGAACATCTATATGGATTATCCTGCACAGTGGCAGATATGTAAATACGGCGTATACTTACAATTTCTCACGCATTACGGTTCGAACAATCGAACACCTATACGGATTCTCCTGCACCGTGGCAGATATGTAAATAAGGCGTTTATTTACAATTTCTCACGCATTACGGTTCGAACACTCGAACACCTATACGGATTCTCCTGCACAGTGGCAGATATGTAAATACGATGTTTACTTACCATTTCTCACGCATTACGGTTCAAACACTCGAACACCGATACGGATTCTCCAACACGGTGGCAGATATGTAAATACAGCGTTTACTTACCATTTCTGATGCATTAGGGTTCGAACACTCGTACACCTATACGGATTCTCCTGCACAGTGGCAGATATGTAAATACGACGTTTACTTACGATTTCTCATGCATTGTGGTTCGAACATTTCAACACCTATACGGATTCTCCTACTCAGTGGCAGATTTGTAAATAAGGTATTTACTTACCATTTGTCACGCATTAGGGTTCAAACACTCGAACAACTATACGGATTCTCCGGCACAGTGGCAAATATGTAAATACGGCGTTTACTTACCATTTCTCATGCATTACGGTTCGAACACTAAAACACCTATACGGATTCTCTTGCACAGCGGTAGATATGTAAATACGGTGTCTACTTACCATTTCTCAGGCATTAGTGTTCGAACACTCGAACACCTAAACGTATACTCCGGCATAGTGGCAAATACGTAAATACGGCGTTTACTTACCATTTCTCACGCATTAGGGTTCGAACACTCGAACACGTAGACGGATTCTCCTACACAGTGGCAGATATGTGAATACGGCATTTACTTACCATTTCTCATGCATTAGGGTTCGAACACTCGAACACCTATGCGGATTCTCCTGCACAGTGGTAGATATGTAAATACAGCATTTACTTCCCATTTCTCAGGCATTAGGGTTCAAACACTCGAACACCTATATGGATTCTCCTGCACAGTGGCAGATATGTAAATACGGCATTTACTTACCATTTCTTATGTATTACGCTTCGAACACTCGAACACCTATACGGATTCTCCTGCACAGTGGCAGATATATAAATAAGGCGTTTAATTACATTTCTCATGCATTAGGGTTCGGACACTCGAACACCTATACGGATTCTGCTGCATGGTGGCAGATATGTAAATTAGGCGTTTACCTACCATTTCTCATGCATTAGGGTTCGTACACTCGAATACCAATACGGATTCTCTTGCAGAGTGGCAGATATGTAAATACGGCGTTACTTAATATTTCTCATGCATTAGGGTTCGAACACTCGAACACCCATACGGATTGTCCTGCACTGTGCCAGATATGTAAATACGGCGTTTTCTTACCATTTCCCACGCATTACGGTTCGAACACTCGAACACTTATACGGATTCTCCGGCACAATGGCAGATATGTAAATACGACGTTTACTTACAATTTATCACGCATTACGGTTCGAACACTCGAACACCTATACGGATTTTCCTGCACCGTGGCAGATATGTAAATGCGGCGTTTACTTACCATTTCTCATGCATTAGGGTTCAAACAATCGAACACCTATACGGATTCCCCTGCACAGTGGCAGATATGTAAATACGGCGTGTTCTTACCATTTCTCACGCATTAGGGATCGAACACTCGGACACCTATACGGATTCTCCAGTACAGTGGCAGCTATGTAAATACGGCGTTTACTTACTATTTCACATGCATTACTGTTCGAACACTCGAACACCTATATGGATTCTCCTACACAGTGGCAGATATGTAAATACGGCGTTTACTTACCATTTCTCAGGCATTACGGTCCCGAACAATCGAACTCCTATACGGATTCTCCTACGCAGTGGCAGATATGTAAATACGGCGTATACTTACAATTTTTCATGCATTACGGTTCGAACAATCGAACACGTATACGGATTCTCTTGCACAGTGGCAGATATGAAAATATGGCGTTTATTTACAATTTCACACGCATTACGGTTCGAACACTCGAACACCTAGACAGATTCTCCTGCACAGTGGCAGATATTTAAATACGGTATTTACTTACCATTTCTCACGCATTATGGTTCGAACACTCGAACACCTATACGGATTCTCCGGCACGGTGGCAGATTTGTAAATACGGCGTTTAATTACCATTTTTCATGCATTAGGGTTCGAACACTCGTACACCTATATGGATTCTCCTGCACAGTGGCAGATATGTAAATACGGCATTTACTTACCATTTTCATGCATTATGGTTCGAACACTCGAACACCTATACGGATTCTGCTGCACAGTGGCAGATATGTAAATATGGCGTTTATTTACAATTTCTCACGCATTACGGTTCGAACACTCAAACACATATACGGATTCTCCTGCACAGTGGCAGATATGTAAATACGGCTTTACTTACCATTTCTCACGCATTACGGTTCGAACAGTCGAACACCTATACGGATTCTCCTTCACTGTGGCAGATATGTAAATACGGCATTTACTTACCATTTCTCGTGCATTGGTTCGAACACTAGTACACCTATACGGATTCTCCTGCACAGTGGCAGATATGTAAATACGGCGTATACTTACAATTTTTCACGCATTACGGTTCGAACAATCGAACACGTATACGGATTCTCTTGCACAGTGGCAGATATGTAAATATGGCGTTTATTTACAATTTCTCACGCATTACGGTTCGAACACTCGAACACCTATACGGATTCTCCTGCACAGCAGCAGATATGTAAATACGGCATTTACTTACCATTTCTCACGCATTATGGTTCGAACACTCGAACACCTATACGGATTCTCCGGCACGGTGGCAGATATGTAAATGCTGCGTTTAGTTACCATTTCTCATGCGTTAGGGTTCGAACACTCGTACACCTATACGGATTCTCCTGCACAGTGGCAGATATGTAAATACGACATTTACTTACCATTTTCATGCATTGTGGTTCGACCACTCGAACACCTATACGGATTCTGCTGCACAGTGGCAGATATGTAAATACGGCGTATACGTACAATTTCTCACGCATTACGGTTCGAACAATCGAACACTTATACGGATTCTCCTGCACAGTGGCTGATATGTAAATATGGCGTTTACTGACAATTTCTCACGCATTACGGTTCGAACACTCAAACACCTATACGGATCTCCTGCACAGTGCCAGATATGTAAATACGGCGTTTACTTACCATTTCTCGCGCATTACGGTTTGAACACTCGAACACCTATACGGATTCTCCTGCACGGTGGCAGATATGTAAATACGACAATTACTTACCATTTCTCGTGCATTGGTTCGAACACTACTACACCTATACGGATTCTCCTGCACAGTGGCAGATATGTAAATACGGCGTTTACTAACTATTTTCATGCATTACGGTTCGAACAGTCGAACACCTACACGGATTCTCCTGCACAGCGGCAGATATGTAAATACGGCGTTTACTTACCATTTCTCATGCATTAGGGTTCAAACACTCGAACACCTATACGGATTCTCCTGCACAGTGGCAGATATGTAAATGCGGCGTGCACTTACCATTTCTCACGCATTAAGGATCAAACACTCGGACGCCTATACGGATTCTCCTGCATAGTGGCAGATATGTAAGTAAGGCGTTTACTTACCATTTCTCATGCATTAGGCTTCGAACACTCGAAAACCTATACGGATTCTCCTACATAGGGGCAGATATGTAAATACGGCGTTTACTTACCATTTCTCACGCATTAGGGTTCGAACACACGAACACCTATACGGATTCTCCTGCACAGTGGCAGATATGTAAATACGGCGTTTAGTTACCATTTCTCGCGCGTTGGGGTTCGAACACTCGAACACCTATACGAATTCTCCTGCACAGTGGCAGATATGTAAATACGGCATTTACTTACCATTTCTCATGCATTGGGGTTCGAACACTCGAACACCTACACAGATTCTCCTGCACAGCGGCAGATGTGTAAATACGGCGTTTAGTTACCATTTCTCAAGCATTTGGGTTCGAACACTCGAACACCAATACGGATTCTACTGCACAGTGGCGGATATGTAAATCCAACTTTTACTTACCATTTCTCATGCATTACGGTTCGAACATTTGAACACGTATACGGATTCTCCTACACAGTGGCAGATTTGTGAATAAGGCGTTTACTTACAATTTCTCACGCATTACGGTTCGAACACTCGAACACCTATACGGATTCTCCTGCACAGTAGCAGATATGTAAATACGGCATTTACTTACAATTTCTCATGCATTACGGTTCGAAGACTCGAACACTTATGCGGATTCCCCAGCAAGTGGCTGATATGTAAATACGGCGTTTACTTACAATTTATCACGCATTACGGTTCGAACACTCGAACAACTATACAGATTCTCCTTCTTAGTGGCAGATATGTAAATACGGCGTTTTCTTACCATTTCTCACGCATTAGGGGTCAAACACTCGGACACCTATACGGATTCTCCTGCACAGTGGCAGATATGTAAATACGGCGTTTACTTACCATTTCTCATGCATTAGGGTTCGAACACTCGTACACCTATACGGATTCTCCTGCACAGTGGCAGATATGTAAATACGGCGTTTACTTACCATTTCTCATGCAATTTGGTTCGAACACTCGAACACCTACACGGATTCTCCTGCACAGTGGCAGATATGTAAATACGGCGTATACTTACAATTTCTCACGCATTACCGTTCGAACAACAGAACACCTATACGGATTCTCTCGCAGAGTGGCAGATATGTAAATAGGGCGTTTATTTACACTTTCTCACGCATTATGGTTCGAACACTCGTACACCGATACGGCGTATACGTACAATTTCTCACGCATTACGGTTCGAACTGTCGAACACCTATACGGATTCTCCTGCACAGTGGCAGGTATGTAAATATGGCGTTTATTTACAATTTCTCACGCATTACAGTTCGAACACTCAAACACCTATACGGATTCTCCTGCACAGTGGCAGATATGTAAATACGGCTTTACTTACCATTTCTCACGCATTACGGTTCGAACAGTCGAACACCTATACGGATTCTCCTTCACTGTGGCAGATATGTAAATACGGCGTTTACTTACCATTTCTCGTGCATTGGTTCGAACACTAGTACACCTATACGGATTCTCCTGCACTGTGGCAGATATGTAAATACGGCGTATACTTACAATTTTTCACGCATTACGGTTCGAACAATCGAACACGTATACGGATTCTCTTGCACAGTGGCAGATATGTAAATATGGCGTTTATTTACAATTTCTCACGCATTACGGTTCGAACACTCGAACACCTATACGGATTCTCCTGCACAGTGGCAGATATGTAAATACGGCATTTACTTACCATTTCTCACGCATTATGGTTCGAACACTCGAACACCTATACGGATTCTCCGGCGCGGTGGCAGATATGTAAATGCGGCGTTTAATTACCATTTCTCATGCGTTAGGGTTCGAACACTCGTACACCTATACGGATTCTCCTGCACAGTGGCAGATATGTAAATACGGCATTTACTTACCATTTTCATGCATTGTGGTTCAACCACTCGAACACCAATACGGATTCTGCTGCACCGTGGCAGATATGTAAATACGGCGTATACGTACAATTTCTCACGCATTACGGTTCGAACAATCGAACACTTATACGGATTCTCCTGCACAGTGGCTGATATGTAAATATGGCGTTTACTTACAATTTCTCACGCATTACGGTTCGAACACTCAAACACCTATGCGGATTCCCCAGCACAGTGGCTGATATGTAAATACGGCGTTTACTTACAATTTGTCACGCATTACGGTTCGAACACTCGAACAACTATACAGATTCTCCTTCTTAGTGGCAGATATGTAAATACGGCGTTTTCTTACCATTTCTCACGCATTAAGGGTCAAACACTCGGACACCTATACGGATTCTCCGGCACAGTGGCAGATATGTAAATACGGCGTTTACTCACCATTTCTCATGCATTAGGGTTCGAACACTCGTACACCTATACGGATTCTCCTGCACAGTGGCAGATATGTAAATACGGCGTTTACTTACCATTTCTCATGCAATTTGGTTCGAACACTCGAACACCTACACGGATTCTCCTGCACAGTGGCAGATATGTAAATACGGCGTATACTTACAATTTCTCACGCATTACCGTTCGAACAACAGAACACCTATACGGATTCTCTCGCAGAGTGGCAGATATGTAAATAGGGCATTTATTTACAATTTCTCACGCATTATGGTTCGAACACTCGTACACCGATACGGCGTATACGTACAATTTCTCACGCATTACGGTTCGAACTGTCGAACACCTATACGGATTCTCCTGCACAGTGGCAGATATGTAAATATGGCGTTTATTTACAATTTCTCACGCATTACGGTTCGAACACTCAAACACCTATACGGATTCTCCTGCACAGTGGCAGATATGTAAATACGGCTTTACTTACCATTTCTCACGCATTACGGTTCGAACAGTCGAACACCTATACGGATTCTCCTTCACTGTGGCAGATATGTAAATACGGCGTTTACTTACCATTTCTCGTGCATTGGTTCGAACACTAGTACACCTATACGGATTCTCCTGCACTGTGGCAGATATGTAAATACGTCGTATACTTACAATTTTTCAGGCATTACGGTTCGAACAATCGAACACGTATACGGATTCTCTTGCACAGTGGCAGATATGTAAATATGGCGTTTATTTACAATTTCTCACGCATTACGGTTCGAACACTCGAACACCTATACGGATTCTCCTGCACAGTGGCAGATATGTAAATACGGCATTTACTTACCATTTCTCACGCATTATGGTTCGAACACTCGAACACCTATACGGATTCTCCGGCGCGGTGGCAGATATGTAAATGCGGCGTTTAATTACCATTTCTCATGCGTTAGGGTTCGAACACTCGTACACCTATACGGATTCTCCTGCACAGTGGCAGATATGTAAATACGGCATTTACTTACCATTTTCATGCATTGTGGTTCAACCACTCGAACACCAATACGGATTCTGCTGCACCGTGGCAGATATGTAAATACGGCGTATACGTACAATTTCTCACGCATTACGGTTCGAACAATCGAACACTTATACGGATTCTCCTGCACAGTGGCTGATATGTAAATATGGCGTTTACTTACAATTTCTCACGCATTACGGTTCGAACACTCAAACACCTATGCGGATTCCCCAGCACAGTGGCTGATATGTAAATACGGCGTTTACTTACAATTTGTCACGCATTACGGTTCGAACACTCGAACAACTATACAGATTCTCCTTCTTAGTGGCAGATATGTAAATACGGCGTTTTCTTACCATTTCTCACGCATTAAGGGTCAAACACTCGGACACCTATACGGATTCTCCGGCACAGTGGCAGATATGTAAATACGGCGTTTACTCACCATTTCTCATGCATTAGGGTTCGAACACTCGTACACCTATACGGATTCTCCTGCACAGTGGCAGATATGTAAATACGGCGTTTACTTACCATTTCTCATGCAATTTGGTTCGAACACTCGAACACCTACACGGATTCTCCTGCACAGTGGCAGATATGTAAATACGGCGTATACTTACAATTTCTCACGCATTACCGTTCGAACAACAGAACACCTATACGGATTCTCTCGCAGAGTGGCAGATATGTAAATAGGGCATTTATTTACAATTTCTCACGCATTATGGTTCGAACACTCGTACACCGATACGGCGTATACGTACAATTTCTCACGCATTACGGTTCGAACTGTCGAACACCTATACGGATTCTCCTGCACAGTGGCAGATATGTAAATATGGCGTTTATTTACAATTTCTCACGCATTACGGTTCGAACACTCAAACACCTATACGGATTCTCCTGCACAGTGGCAGATATGTAAATACGGCTTTACTTACCATTTCTCACGCATTACGGTTCGAACAGTCGAACACCTATACGGATTCTCCTTCACTGTGGCAGATATGTAAATACGGCGTTTACTTACCATTTCTCGTGCATTGGTTCGAACACTAGTACACCTATACGGATTCTCCTGCACTGTGGCAGATATGTAAATACGCCGTATACTTACAATTTTTCAGGCATTACGGTTCGAACAATCGAACACGTATACGGATTCTCTTGCACAGTGGCAGATATGTAAATATGGCGTTTATTTACAATTTCTCACGCATTACGGTTCGAACACTCGAACACCTATACGGATTCTCCTGCACAGTGGCAGATATGTAAATACGGCATTTACTTACCATTTCTCACGCATTATGGTTCGAACACTCGAACACCTATACGGATTCTCCGGCACGGTGGCAGATATGTAAATGCGGCGTTTAATTACCATTTCTCATGCGTTAGGGTTCGAACACTCGTACACCTATACGGATTCTCCTGCACAGTGGCAGATATGTAAATACGGCATTTACTTACCATTTTCATGCATTGTGGTTCAACCACTCGAACACCAATACGGATTCTGCTGCACCGTGGCAGATATGTAAATACGGCGTATACGTACAATTTCTCACGCATTACGGTTCGAACAATCGAACACTTATACGGATTCTCCTGCACAGTGGCTGATATGTAAATATGGCGTTTACTTACAATTTCTCACGCATTACGGTTCGAACACTCAAACACCTATGCGGATTCCCCAGCACAGTGGCTGATATGTAAATACGGCGTTTACTTACAATTTGTCACGCATTACGGTTCGAACACTCGAACAACTATACAGATTCTCCTTCTTAGTGGCAGATATGTAAATACGGCGTTTTCTTACCATTTCTCACGCATTAAGGGTCAAACACTCGGACACCTATACGGATTCTCCGGCACAGTGGCAGATATGTAAATACGGCGTTTACTCACCATTTCTCATGCATTAGGGTTCGAACACTCGTACACCTATACGGATTCTCCTGCACAGTGGCAGATATGTAAATACGGCGTTTACTTACCATTTCTCATGCAATTTGGTTCGAACACTCGAACACCTACACGGATTCTCCTGCACAGTGGCAGATATGTAAATACGGCGTATACTTACAATTTCTCACGCATTACCGTTCGAACAACAGAACACCTATACGGATTTTCTCGCAGAGTGGCAGATATGTAAATAGGGCGTTTATTTACAATTTCTCACGCATTATGGTTCGAACACTCGTACACCGATACGGCGTATACGTACAATTTCTCACGCATTACGGTTCGAACTGTCGAACACCTATACGGATTCTCCTGCACAGTGGCAGATATGTAAATATGGCGTTTATTTACAATTTCTCACGCATTACGGTTCGAACACTCAAACACCTATACGGATTCTCCTGCACAGTGGCAGATATGTAAATACGGCATTTACTTACCATTTCTCACGCATTATGGTTCGAACACTCGAACACCTATACGGATTCTCCGGCACGGTGACAGATATGTAAATGCGGCGTTTAATTACCATTTCTCATGCGTTAGGGTTCGAACACTCGTACACCTATACGGATTCTCCTGCACAGTGGCAGATATGTAAATACGGCATTTACTTACCATTTTCATGCATTGTGGTTCGACCACTCGAACACCTATACGGATTCTGCTGCACAGTGGCAGATATGTAAATACGGCGTATACGTACAATTTCTCACGCATTACGGTTCGAACAATCGAACACTTATACGGATTCTCCTGCACAGTGGCTGATATGTAGATATGGCGTTTACTTACAATTTCTCACGCATTACGGTTCGAACACTCAAACACCTATACGGATCTCCTGCACAGTGCCAGATATGTAAATACGGCGTTTACTTACCATTTCTCATGCATTAGGGTTCAAACACTCGAACACCTATACGGATTCTCCTGCACAGTGGCAGATATGTAAATGCGGCGTGTACTTACCATTTCTCACGCATTAAGGATCAAACACTCGGACACCTATACGGATTCTCCTGCATAGTGGCAGATATGTAAGTAAGGCGTTTACTTACCATTTCTCATGCATTAGGCTTCGAACACTCGAAAACCTATACGGATTCTCCTACATAGGGGCAGATATGTAAATACGGCGTTTACTTACCATTTCTCACGCATTAGGGTTCGAACACACGAACACCTATACGGATTCTCCTGCACAGTGGCAGATATGTAAATACGGCGTTTAGTTACCATTTCTCGCGCGTTGGGGTTCGAACACTCGAACACCTATACGGATTCTCCTGCACAGTGGCAGATATGTAAATACGACATTTACTTACCATTTCTCATGCATTAGGGTTCGAACACTCGAACACCTACATGGATTCTCCTGCACAGCGGCAGTTGTGTAAAGACGGCGTTTAGTTACCATTTCTCAAGCATTTGGGCTCGAACACTCGAACACCAATACGGATTCTACTGCACAGTAGCGGATATGTAAATCCAACTTTTACTTACCATTTCTCATGCATTACGGTTCGAACATTTGAACACCTATACGGATTCTCCTGCACAGTAGCAGATATGTAAATATGGCATTTAATTACAATTTCTCATGCATTACGGTTCGAACACTCGAACACCTATGCGGATTCCCCAGCACAGTGGCTGATATGTAAATACGGCGTTTACTTACAATTTATCACGCATTACGGTTCGAACACTCGAACAACTATACAGATTCTCCTTCTTAGTGGCAGATATGTAAATACGGCGTTTTCTTACCATTTCTCACGCATTAGGGGTCAAACACTCGGACACCTATACGGATTCTCCTGCACAGTGGCAGATATGTAAATACGGCATTTACTTACCATTTCTCATGCATTAGGGTTCGAACACTCGTACACCTATACGGATTCTCCTGCACAGTGGCATATATGTAAATACGGCGTTTACTTACCATTTCTCATGCAATTTGGTTCGAACACTCGAACACCTACACGGATTCTCCTGCACAGTGGCAGATATGTAAATACGGCGTATACTTACAATTTCTCACGCATTACCGTTCGAACAACAGAACACCTATACAGATTCTCCTGCATAGTGGCCGATATGTAAATACGGCGTTTACGTACCATTTCTCATGCATTACGGTTCGAACACTCGAACACCGTTACGGATTCTCCTGCACGGTGGCAGATATGTAAAAACGGCGTTTACTTACCATTTCTCATGCATTAGGGTTCGAACACTCGTACACCAATACGGATTCTCCTGCATAGCGGTAGATATATAAATACGGCGTTTACTTACCATTTTCATGCATTACGGTTCGAACACTCGAACACCTATACGGATTCTCCTGCATAGTGGCAGATATGCAAACACGGCGTTTACTTACCATTTCTCATGCATTACGGTTCGAACACTTGAACACCTTCTCCTGCACAGCGGCAGATATGTAAATACGGCGTTTACTTACCATTTCACAGGCATTAGGGTTCGATCACTCGAACACCTATACGGATTCTCCTGCACAGTGGCGGATATGTAAATCTGACTTTTACTTACCATTTCTCATGCATTACGGTACGAACAATTGAACACGTATACGGATTCCCCTACACAGTGGCAGATTTGTGAATAAGGCATTTACTTCCCATTTGTCACGGATTAGGGTTCAAACACTCGAACAACTATACGGATTCTCCGGCACAGTGGCAGATATTGAAATACGGCGTTTACTTACCATTTCTCACGCATTAGGGTTCGAACAATCGAATACCTATACGGATTCTCCTGCACAGTCGCAGATATGCAAATACGCGTTTACTTCACATTTCTCATGCATTAGGGTTCGAACACTCGAACACCTATACGGATTCTCCTGCACAGTGGCAGATATGTAAATACGGCGTTTACTTACCATTTCTCATGCAATAGGGCTCGAACATTCGAACACCTATACGGATTCTCCTGCACAGTGGCAGATATGTAAATACAGCGTTTACTTACCATTTCTCATGCAATAGGGCTCGAACATTCGAACACCTATACGGATTCTCCTGCACAGTGGCAGATATTCAAATACGGCGTTTACTTACCATTTCTCATGCAATAGGGCTCGAACATTCGAACACCTATACAGATTCTCCTGCACAGTGGCAGATATTCAAATACGGCGTTTACTTACCATTTCTCATGCAATAGGGCTCGAACAATCGAACACCTATACGGATTGTTCTACATAGTGGCAGATATGTAAATATGGCGTTACTCAATATTTCTCATGCATTAGGGTTCGATTGCTCGGACACCTATACGGATTCTCCTGCACTGTGGCAGACATGTAAATACGGCGTTTACTTACCATTTCTCATGCATTAGGGTTCGAACACTCGAACACCTATACGGATTCTCCTGCACTGTGCCAAATATGTAAATACGGATTCTGCTGCATTGTGGCAGATATGTAAATTAGGCGTTTACCTACCATTTCTCATGTATTAGGGTTCGTACACTCGAACACCAATACGGATTCTCTTGCAGAGTGGCAGATATGTAAATACGGCGTTACTTAATATTTCTCACGCATTAGGGTTCGAACACTCGAACACCCATACGGATTCTCCGGCACTGTGCCAGATATGTAAATACGGCATTTTCTTACCATTTCCCACGCATTACGGTTCGAACACTCGAACACCTATACGGATTCTCCGGCACAATGACAGATATGTAAATATGGCGTTTACTTCCCATTTCTCATGTATTACGGTTCGAACACACGGACACCTATACGGATTCTCTTGCACAGTGGTAGATATGTAAATACGGCGTTTACTTACCATTTCTCGGGCATTAGGGTTCGAACACTCGAACACCTATACGTATTCTCCAGCATTGTGGCAGATATGTAAATACGGAGTTTACTTACCATTTCTCACGCATTACGGTTCGAAGACTCGAACACCTATACGGATTCCCCAACATAGTGGCAGATATGTAAATACGGCGTTTACTTACCATTTCTCATGCATTAGGGTTCGAACATTCGAACACCAATGCGGATTCTCCTGCACAGTGGCAGATATGTAAACACGGCGTTTACTTACCATTTCTCGTGCATTACGTTTCGAACACTCGAACACCTATACGGATTCTCCTGCACAGTGGCAGATATGTAAATGCGGCGTTTACTTACCATTTCTCAAGCATTAGGGTTCGAACACTCGAACACCTATACGGATTCTCCTGCACAGTGGCAGATATGTAAATACGGCGTTTACTTACCATTTCTCATGTATTACGCTTCGAACACTCGAACACCTATACGGATTCTCCTGCACAGTGGCAGATATATAACTAAGGCGTTTAGTTACCATTTCTCATGCATTAGGGTTCGAACACTCGAACACCTATACGGATTCTGCTGCATAGTGGCAGATATGTAAATTAGGCGTTTACCTACCATTTCTCATGCATTAGGGTTCGTACAATCGAACACCAATACGGATTCTCTTGCAGAGTGGCAGATATGTAAATACGGCGTTACTTAATATTTCTCACGCATTAGGGTTCGAACTCTCGAACACCCATACGGATTCTCCTGCACTGTGCCAGATATGTAAATACGGCATTTTCTTACCATTTCCCCACGCATTACGGTTCGAACACTCGAACACCTATACGCATTCTCCGGCACAATGGCAGATATGTAAATACGGCGTTTACTTCCCATTTCTCATGCATTACGGTTCGAACACTCGAACACCTATACGGATTCTCCAGCACAGTGGTAGCTATGTAAATACGGCATTTACTTACCATTTCTCGGCCATTAGGGTTCGAACACTCGAACACCTATACGTATTCTCCAGCATTGTGGCAGATATGTAAATACGAAGTTTACTTACCATTTCTCACGCATTACGGTTCGAAGACTCGAACAGCTATACGGATTCCCCAACATAGTGGCAGATATGTAAATACGGCATTTACTTACCATTTCTCATGCATTAGGGTTCGAACATTCGAACACCTATGCGGATTCTCCGGCACAGTGGCAGATATGTAAATACGGGATTTACTTACCATTTCTCATGCATTACGGTTCGAACACTCAAACACCTATACGGATTCTCCTGCACAGTGGCAGATATGTAAATGCGGCGTTTACTTACCATTTCTCAAGCATTAGGGTTCGAACACTCGAACACCTATACGGATTCTCCTGCACAGTAGTAGATATGTAAATACGGCGTTTACTTACAATTTCTCATGCATTACGGTTCGAACACTCGAACACCTATGCGGATTCTCCTGCACAGTGGCTGATATGTAAATACGGCATTTGCTTACAATTTATCACGCATTACGGTTCGAACACTCGAACACCTATACGAATTCTCTTACACAGTGGCAGTTATGTAAATACCGCGTTTACTTACCATTTCTCATGCATTAGGGTTCAAACACTCGAACACCTATACGGATTCTCCTGCACAGTGGCAGATATGTAAATACAGCGTTTACTTACCATTTCTCATGCATTATGGATCGAACACTCGTACACCTATACGGATTCTCCAGTACAGTGGCAGATATTTGAATACAGCGTTTACTTACCATTTCACATGCATTACGGTTCGAATACTCTAACACCTATACGTATTCGCCGGCATAGTGGCAGATATGCAAATACGGCGTTTACTTACCATTTCTCATGCATTACGGTTCGAACACACGAACACCTATACGGATTCACCTGCACAGTGCAAGATATGTAAATACGGCGTTTACTTACCATTTCTCAGGCATTAGGGTGCGAACACTCGAACACCTATATGGATTCTCCTTCACAGTAGCAGATATGTAAATACGGCGTTTACTTACAATTTTTCGAGCATTAGGGTTCGAACACTCGAACACCTATACGGATTCTCCTACACAGTAGCAGATATGTAAGTACGGCGTTTACTTACAATTTCTCAGGTATTACGGTTCAAACACTCGAACACCTATGCGGATTCTCCTGCACAGTGGCAGATATGTAAATACGGCTTTTACTTACCATTTCTCATGCATTAGAGCTCGAACACCCGAACACCTATACGGATTCTCCTACACAGTGGCAGATATGTAAATACGGCGTTCAATTACCATTTCTCACGCATTGGGGTTCGAACACACGAACACCTATACGGATTCTCCTGCACAGTGGCAGATGTGTAAATACGGCGTTTACTTACGATTTCTCACGCATTCGAGTTCGAACACTCGACCGCCTATGCGGATTCTCCTGCACTGTGGCAGATATGTAAGTACGGCGTTTACTTACCATTTCTCATGCATTACGGTTCGAACACTCGAACACCTATACGGATTCTCCTGCACAGTGCAAGACATGTAAATACGGCGTTTACTTACCATTTCTCAAGCATTAGGGTTCGAACACTCGACCACCTATACGGATTCTCCTACACAGTAGCAGATATGTAAATATGGCATTTACTTACAATTTCTCAAGCATTAGGGTTCGAACACTCGAACACCTATACGAATTCTCCTGCACAGTAGCAGATATGTAAATACGGCGTTTACTTACAATTTCTGACGCATTACGGTTCGAACACTCCAACACCTATTCGAATTCTCCTGCACAGTGGCTGATATGTAAATACGGGGTTTACTTACAATTTATCACGCATTAGGGTTCGAACACTTGGACACCTATACGGATTCTCCTGCACAGTGGCAGATATGTAAATACGGCGTTTACTTACCATTTCTCACGCATTAGGGTTCGAACACTCGGACACCTGTACGGATTCTCCTGCACAGTGGCAGATATGTAAATACGGCGTTTACTTAACATTTCTCACGCGTTAGGGTTCGAACACTGGAACACCTATACGGATTCTCCTGCACAGTGGCAGATATGTAAATACGGCATTTACTTACCATTTCTCACGCATTAGGGTTCGAACACTCGGACACCTATACGGATTCTCCTGCACAGTGGCAGATATGTAAATGCGGCGTTTACTTACCATTTCTCACGCATTAGGGTTCGAACACTCGAACACCTATACGGATTCTCCTGCACAGTGGCTGATATGTAAATTCGGCGTTTAGTTAGCATTTCTCACGCATTAGGGTTCGAACACTCGGACACCTATACGGATTCTCTTGCACAGTGGCAGATATGTAAATACGGCGTTTACTTAACATTTCTCACGCATTAGGGTTCAAACCCTCGAACACCTATACGGATTCTCCTGCACAGTGGCAGATATGTAAATACGGCGTTTACTTACCATTTCTCACGCATTAGGGTTCGAACACTCGAACACCTATACGGATTCTCCTGCACAGTGGCAGATATGTAAATACGGCGTTTAGTTAGCATTTCTCACGCATTAGGGTTCGAACACTTGGACACCTATACGGATTCTCCTGCACAGTGGCAGATATGTAAATACGGCGTTTAGTTAGCATTTCTCACGGATTAGGGTTCGAACACTCGGACACCTGTACGGATTCTCCTGCACAGTGGCAGACATGTAAATACGGCGTTTACTTAACATTTCTCACGCGTTAGGGTTCGAACACTGGAACACCTATACGGATTCTCCTGCACAGTGGCAGATACGTAAATACGGCGTTTACTTACCATTTCTCATGCATTAGGGTTCGAACACTCGAACACCTATACGGATTCTCATACACAGTGGCAGATATGTAAATACGGCGTTTACTTCCCATTTCCCACGCATTAGGGTTCGAACACTCGAACACCTATACGGATTCTCCTGCACAGTGGCAGATATGTAAATAGGGCGTTTACTTAACATTTCTCACGCATTAGGGTTCGTACACTCTAACACCTATACGGATTCTCCTGCACAGTGGCAGATATGTAAATACTACGTTTACTTACCATTTCTCAGGCATTAGGGTTCGAACACTCGAACACCTATACGGATTCTCCTGCACAGTGGCAGATTTGTAAAAACGACGTTTAATTACCATTTCTCACGCATTAGGGTTCGAACACTCGAACACCTATACGGATTCTCCTGCACAGTCGCAGATATGCAAATACGCGTTTACTTCACATTTCTCATGCATTAGGGTTCGAACACTCGAACACCTATACGGATTCTCCTGCACAGTGGCAGATATGTAAATACGGCGTTTACTTACCATTTCTCATGCAATAGGGCTCGAACATTCGAACACCTATACGGATTCTCCTGCACAGTGGCAGATATGTAAATACAGCGTTTACTTACCATTTCTCATGCAATAGGGCTCGAACATTCGAACACCTCTACGGATTCTCCTGCACAGTGGCAGATATTCAAATACGGCGTTTACTTACCATTTCTCATGCAATAGGGCTCGAACATTCGAACACCTATACAGATTCTCCTGCACAGTGGCAGATATTCAAATACGGCGTTTACTTACCATTTCTCATGCAATAGGGCTCGAACAATCGAACACCTATACGGATTGTTCTACATAGTGGCAGATATGTAAATATGGCGTTACTCAATATTTCTCATGCATTAGGGTTCGATTGCTCGGACACCTATACGGATTCTCCTGCACTGTGGCAGACATGTAAATACGGCGTTTACTTACCATTTCTCATGCATTAGGGTTCGAACACTCGAACACCTATACGGATTCTCCTGCACTGTGCCAAATATGTAAATACGGATTCTGCTGCATTGTGGCAGATATGTAAATTAGGCGTTTACCTACCATTTCTCATGTATTAGGGTTCGTACACTCGAACACCAATACGGATTCTCTTGCAGAGTGGCAGATATGTAAATACGGCGTTACTTAATATTTCTCACGCATTAGGGTTCGAACACTCGAACACCCGATACGGATTCTCCGGCACTGTGCCAGATATGTAAATACGGCATTTTCTTACCATTTCCCACGCATTACGGTTGAACACTCGAACACCTATACGGATTCTCCGGCACAATGACAGATATGTAAATATGGCGTTTGCTTCCCATTTCTCATGTATTACGGTTCGAACACACGGACACCTATACGGATTCTCTTGCACAGTGGTAGATATGTAAATACGGCGTTTACTTACCATTTCTCGGGCATTAGGGTTCGAACACTCGAACACCTATACGTATTCTCCAGCATTGTGGCAGATATGTAAATACGGAGTTTACTTACCATTTCTCACGCATTACGGTTCGAAGACTCGAACACCTATACGGATTCCCCAACATAGTGGCAGATATGTAAATACGGCGTTTACTTACCATTTCTCATGCATTAGGGTTCGAACATTCGAACACCAATGCGGATTCTCCTGCACAGTGGCAGATATGTAAACACGGCGTTTACTTACCATTTCTCGTGCATTACGTTTCGAACACTCGAACACCTATACGGATTCTCCTGCACAGTGGCAGATATGTAAATGCGGCGTTTACTTACCATTTCTCAAGCATTAGGGTTCGAACACTCGAACACCTATACGGATTCTCCTGCACAGTGGTAGATATGTAAATACGGCGTTTACTTACCATTTCTCATGTATTACGCTTCGAACACTCGAACACCTATACGGATTCTCCTGCACAGTGGCAGATATATAACTAAGGCGTTTAGTTACCATTTCTCATGCATTAGGGTTCGAACACTCGAACACCTATACGGATTCTGCTGCATAGTGGCAGATATGTAAATTAGGCGTTTACCTACCATTTCTCATGCATTAGGGTTCGTACAATCGAACACCAATACGGATTCTCTTACAGAGTGGCAGATATGTAAATACGGCGTTACTTAATATTTCTCACGCATTAGGGTTCGAACTCTCGAACACCCATACGGATTCTCCTGCACTGTGCCAGATATGTAAATACGGCATTTTCTTACCATTTCCCCACGCATTACGGTTCGAACACTCGAACACCTATACGCATTCTCCGGCACAATGGCAGATATGTAAATACGGCGTTTACTTCCCATTTCTCATGCATTACGGTTCGAACACTCGAACACCTATACGGATTCTCCAGCACAGTGGTAGCTATGTAAATACGGCATTTACTTACCATTTCTCGGCCATTAGGGTTCGAACACTCGAACACCTATACGTATTCTCCAGCATTGTGGCAGATATGTAAATACGAAGTTTACTTACCATTTCTCACGCATTACGGTTCGAAGACTCGAACAGCTATACGGATTCCCCAACATAGTGGCAGATATGTAAATACGGCATTTACTTACCATTTCTCATGCATTAGGGTTCGAACATTCGAACACCTATGCGGATTCTCCGGCACAGTGGCAGATATGTAAATACGGGATTTACTTACCATTTCTCATGCATTACGGTTCGAACACTCAAACACCTATACGGATTCTCCTGCACAGTGGCAGATATGTAAATGCGGCGTTTACTTACCATTTCTCAAGCATTAGGGTTCGAACACTCGAACACCTATACGGATTCTCCTGCACAGTAGTAGATATGTAAATACGGCGTTTACTTACAATTTCACATGCATTACGGTTCGAACACTCGAACACCTATGCGGATTCTCCTGCACAGTGGCTGATATGTAAATACGGCATTTGCTTACAATTTATCACGCATTACGGTTCGAACACTCGAACACCTATACGAATTCTCTTACACAGTGGCAGTTATGTAAATACCGCGTTTACTTACCATTTCTCATGCATTAGGGTTCAAACACTCGAACACCTATACGGATTCTCCTGCACAGTGGCAGATATGTAAATACAGCGTTTACTTACCATTTCTCATGCATTATGGATCGAACACTCGTACACCTATACGGATTCTCCAGTACAGTGGCAGATATTTGAATACAGCGTTTACTTACCATTTCACATGCATTACGGTTCGAATACTCTAACACCTATACGTATTCGCCGGCATAGTGGCAGATATGCAAATACGGCGTTTACTTACCATTTCTCATGCATTACGGTTCGAACACACGAACACCTATACGGATTCACCTGCACAGTGCAAGATATGTAAATACGGCGTTTACTTACCATTTCTCAGGCATTAGGGTGCGAACACTCGAACACCTATATGGATTCTCCTTCACAGTAGCAGATATGTAAATACGGCGTTTACTTACAATTTTTCGAGCATTAGGGTTCGAACACTCGAACACCTATACGGATTCTCCTACACAGTAGCAGATATGTAAGTACGGCGTTTACTTACAATTTCTCAGGTATTACGGTTCAAACACTCGAACACCTATGCGGATTCTCCTGCACAGTGGCAGATATGTAAATACGGCTTTTACTTACCATTTCTCATGCATTAGAGCTCGAACACCCGAACACCTATACGGATTCTCCTACACAGTGGCAGATATGTAAATACGGCGTTCAATTACCATTTCTCACGCATTGGGGTTCGAACACACGAACACCTATACGGATTCTCCTGCACAGTGGCAGATATGTAAATACGGCGTTTACTTACGATTTCTCACGCATTCGAGTTCGAACACTCGACCGCCTATGCGGATTCTCCTGCACTGTGGCAGATATGTAAGTACGGCGTTTACTTACCATTTCTCATGCATTACGGTTCGAACACTCGAACACCTATACGGATTCTCCTGCACAGTGCAAGACATGTAAATACGGCGTTTACTTACCATTTCTCAAGCATTAGGGTTCGAACACTCGACCACCTATACGGATTCTCCTACACAGTAGCAGATATGTAAATATGGCATTTACTTACAATTTCTCAAGCATTAGGGTTCGAACACTCGAACACCTATACGAATTCTCCTGCACAGTAGCAGATATGTAAATACGGCGTTTACTTACAATTTCTGACGCATTACGGTTCGAACACTCCAACACCTATTCGAATTCTCCTGCACAGTGGCTGATATGTAAATACGGGGTTTACTTACAATTTATCACGCATTAGGGTTCGAACACTTGGACACCTATACGGATTCTCCTGCACAGTGGCAGATATGTAAATACGGCGTTTACTTACCATTTCTCACGCATTAGGGTTCGAACACTCGGACACCTGTACGGATTCTCCTGCACAGTGGCAGATATGTAAATACGGCGTTTACTTAACATTTCTCACGCGTTAGGGTTCGAACACTGGAACACCTATACGGATTCTCCTGCACAGTGGCAGATATGTAAATACGGCATTTACTTACCATTTCTCACGCATTAGGGTTCGAACACTCGGACACCTATACGGATTCTCCTGCACAGTGGCAGATATGTAAATGCGGCGTTTACTTACCATTTCTCACGCATTAGGTTCGAACACTCGAACACCTATACGGATTCTCCTGCACAGTGGCTGATATGTAAATTCGGCGTTTAGTTAGCATTTCTCACGCATTAGGGTTCGAACACTCGGACACCTATACGGATTCTCTTGCACAGTGGCAGATATGTAAATACGGCGTTTACTTAACATTTCTCACGCATTAGGGTTCAAACCCTCGAACACCTATACGGATTCTCCTGCACAGCTGGCAGATATGTAAATACGGCGTTTACTTACCATTTCTCACGCATTAGGGTTCGAACACTCGAACACCTATACGGATTCTCCTGCACAGTGGCAGATATGTAAATACGGCGTTTAGTTAGCATTTCTCACGCATTAGGGTTCGAACACTTGGACACCTATACGGATTCTCCTGCACAGTGGCAGATATGTAAATACGGCGTTTAGTTAGCATTTCTCACGCATTAGGGTTCGAACACTCGGACACCTGTACGGATTCTCCTGCACAGTGGCAGACATGTAAATACGGCGTTTACTTAACATTTCTCACGCGTTAGGGTTCGAACACTGGAACACCTATACGGATTCTCCTGCACGGTGGCAGATACGTAAATACGGCGTTTACTTACCATTTCTCATGCATTAGGGTTCGAACACTCGAACACCTATACGGATTCTCATACACAGTGGCAGATATGTAAATACGGCGTTTACTTCCCATTTCCCACGCATTAGGGTTCGAACACTCGAACACCTATACGGATTCTCCTGCACAGTGGCAGATATGTAAATAGGGCGTTTACTTAACATTTCTCACGCATTAGGGTTCGTACACTCTAACACCTATACGGATTCTCCTGCACAGTGGCAGATATGTAAATACTACGTTTACTTACCATTTCTCAGGCATTAGGGTTCGAACACTCGAACACCTATACGGATTCTCCTGCACAGTGGCAGATTTGTAAAAACGACGTTTAATTACCATTTCTCACGCATTAGGGTTCGAACACTCGAACACCTATACGGATTCTCCTGCACAGTGGCAGATATGTAAATACGACGTTTACTTACCATTTCTCACGCATTAGGGTTCGAACACTCGGACACCTATACGGATTCTCCTGCACAGTGGCAGATATGTAAATGCGGCGTTTACTTACCATTTCTCACGCATTAGGGTTCGAACACTCGAACACGTATACGGATTCTCCTGCACAGTGGCAGATATGTAAATACGGCATTTACTTAACATTTCTCACGCATTAGGGTTCGAACACTGGAACACCTATACGGATTCTCCTGCACAGTGGCAGATATGTAAATACGGCGTTTACTTACCATTTCTCACGCATTAGGGTTCGAACACTCGAACACCTATACGGATTCTCCTGCACAGTGGCAGATATGTAAATACGGCGTTTACTTAACATTTCTCACGCACTAGGGTTCGAACACTGGAACACCTATACGGATTCTCCTGTACAGTGGCAGATATGTAAATACGGCGTTTACTTACCATTTCTCACGCATTAGGGTTCGAACACTCGAACACCTATACGGATTCTCCTGCACAGTGGCAGATATGTAAATACGGCGTTTACTTACCATTTCTCACGCATTAGGGTTCGAACACTCGAACACCTATACGGATTCTCCTGCACAGTGGCAGATATCTAAATACGACGTTTACTTACCATTTCTCACGCATTAGGGTTCGAACACTCGGACACCTATACGGATTCTCCTGCACAGTGGCAGATATGCAAATACGGCGTTTACTCACCATTTCTCACGCGTTAGGGTTCGAACAGTCGAACACCTATACGGATTCTCCTGCACAGTGGCAGATATGTAAATACGACGTTTACTTACCATTTCTCACGCATTAGGGTTCGAACAGTCGAACACCTATACGGATTCTGCTGCACAGTGGCAGATATGTAAATACGGCGTTTACTTAACATTTCTCACGCATTAGGGTTCGAACATTTGAACACCTATACGGATTCTCCTGTACAGTGGCAGATTTGTAAATACGTCGTTTACTTACCATTTCTCACTCATTAGGGTTCGAACACTCGAACACTTATACGGATTCTGCTGCACAGTGGCAGATATGTAATTACGGCGTTTACTTAACATTTCTCACGCGTTAGGGTTCGAACACTCGAACACCTATA